>JAUEKY010094826.1:0-10585 GCA_031833965.1 Scyllaea pelagica
AGAGAGAGAGAGAGAGAGAGAGAGAGAGAGAGAGAGAGAGAGAGAGAGAGAGAGACACAGAGAGAGAGAGAGAGAGACAGAGAGAGAGAGAGAGACAGAGAGAGAGGGGGGGAGAGAGAGATAGTGATAGAGAGTGATAGTGAGAGACAGAGGGATAGATAGATAGATAGATAGATATATAGATAGATAGAGGGAAAGAGAGAGAGGGGGGCAGAGAGAGAGAGAGAAAGAGAGAGAGAAAGAGAGAGAAAAGAGAGAGAGAGAGAGAGAGAGAGAGAGAGAGAGAGAGAGAGAGAGAGAGAGAGAGAGACTGAGACAATTATCCATACATTTCTGTTTGTACTGACTTCTGAATAAAACAATTCATATATGTCAATACATAAAAATCAATATTTACTTTGTATCCAAATCACATACGATAAGATGAATAATGACAATATGTTATATACCTTTATTCATTATAAACTGCAAATCACAAAATTGGGCAATTTCTTCCTCATGGGATGAATTTTTATATCAATAAGAATTACAATCAATGGCAATAGAAATGACAATATAACATACATATCATGTGATCATTCTCATATATTTACAGAAGCATTATATATTTGATGTCTCATTGGAAGCACACATGAATATTCAACAAAAATGTCAGCCAACATAGGTTGAAAAAATAATACCCACTGAAATTTATCTTAGCTCAATCTAAATCTATAGAGGAGTAATTTTGCGACATATGTATTCGATGTGACCAGTGCACACGAAAACTGGCGACACAAATTTTGTGTTTAGGTGGATGTGTTCTTTGCTAAGACTTTCACATGATTCAGTTAATTTTGAAATGTGTCGGAAGAGTGTGAAAAAAGTGATTGGGATGTATTCATCCTTATTGAAGAAGGGTAAATATTTTGACCAAGTGACAATTGTTTTTAACGCAATTTTACTCTTCAGGACCAAACAATTTTTACAAAATTCAGCCTCTAAGGAGTCCTGTTGTCACTGCTCTTGGGCTGTTTTGCTCATGCAAAAGGACTGTTTGCTTTTGAAGAAAAGCAAACACCACACTGCAGCCAAGTTTGGACCAGAGAGCAGTTGACTTAGATATTTATTCTGAGTGACCAAATAAAGGAGTTGACGACAGAGAAAATGCACAAGGAAGATAAGATTTCTGAGATGGCTAGAATGAACCCACTACTGAAAGTGAAAGTGACAATATTGTGACAAGAGGAAACAACACATTCTTCTCGTGCGACTATAAATCAATCGAAAAATCCTGATGTTAACAGGAGGATTATATTCGTATTACTGAGCATGGGATTAGGATTTAGTGCCCTAAATTCATTTTGTGAGACAATGGGAATGCAGGGAATGACAGAAAAAACCTTCAGGAGCCATGTGGCGGCCATCCACAAATCCTCCGAAGAATACAAGGCCAGCCTTCTGGAAGATTCAGCGGCTCAAGTGCGCCAAGCACACAACCAACCCTCTGGGGTACTGGACCTGGCCGTCAGTGTTGATGGCAGCGGGCAGAAGCATGGCCACACGTCCACTCATGGAATTGGTGCAGTCATTGAGGCCCACACTGGACCGATTGTGGACTACCATGCTATGGCCACCTCTCTCAGGTAAGCATATTGGTAGTTAGTGTTCTAATTTTAATTTTGAATATTTTTACTTAGTTCTAGAAAACTTCATTTTTGAAATTTTGAATATCATACTCTGCACTCAGGGAAAATTTTTCAAAGCATGAATATTGTGAATATTGAAGATATTTTTCCTCACACAAAAAGGTTTGATCGATTATCCTTTTTTGCTTGACTTGCCTTACTTCCGTATAAGACTATTTCATGTTTCTAAAATTTTGGGTTTTGTTGGTTTTCTTTTTACTTCAGCCGTGCTCCTCAACTGGCAGAAAATTAGAAGGGACTGCTGCCTACAGCGACTGGTTTGCTGGCCACAAAGACTGGTGCACCCGCCGCAACCATGAAGGGTCAGCAGGCATGATGGAGGTGGAGGCTGCCAAGGTGATGGGGTCAAGGTCTTTGGACAAGTGCTTCCGCTACATCACCATGGTGAGCGACGGGGACAGCAAAACATCCCTGGAGCTCACCAAGCTGAATCCATATGACAAGGAAATTGTCAAGGTTAGTATAGGGGTTTCAAAGCCATGTTTATCACACTCTTCTTTCCACATTGTTACAGAATAGTTTATTTTTGTGAATGATACAATTTTTATGTAACTTTGAAATTGATTTATCATCATGGTCCTGATTTTCTTCATTCTTTCAACAGGAAGAATGCACCAACCATGTGTCAAAGCGCCTGGGAACAGCCCTTCGCAACTTAGTCTCTTCTGAGTCCAAAAAAGGCAACACTCTTGGAGGCAGGAAAACTGGTGCCTTGACTAAAGTAAGCGAAATCGTTTTGCTTTTCTTTCAGATTGATAACTGGAAGTGTGGTTGCTTGCATTTTGACTTTGGAGTTCCCATTTTGATACACCACCACACTAGGTTTTTCTACAGCGCAATGGAAATATCTGATTTGAGGCAGCGCTGAAGTAATTCTAAAAATTGTGATTTTGCCTCACATACGATGTGCTATGTGTATTAGTTATGTTGTTTTCAGGGATCAGTTAGTTAATCTACCTTTTGTATTTCAGTTATCCTAGTGAGAATGCTAACACAAGTAAGCTTCTTTTGATGTAATGATATGTCATAGACATTCAAATTTTTTTTCTTGCTTGTTCTTTTCAGCAAGAAATTGGACTGCTCCAAGGCTACTTTATCCAGCAGATGTGCTGATCTGGTTCTGCTTAGGACCAAAATATTGAGGACATACAAACATGTGTCGTCCAGCGATGACCATCCGCAGCATGAGGACTGTCTCACTGGCAAGCAGAGCTGGTGTTTCTACCAGCGGGCTCTGGCATTTGGAAAGGCCCCACGCCTCATTCTGAAATTCTTCCTGCTTTTTATCTTCACATGTTGCCAAATCTGTTCTGCCTGTATAATGTATATGAACGCTTGACGTCTGTTGCTCTCCTCTCTACATGCTTGGGCGGAATGACTCAGAATGCCAATGAGTCTTTCCATTCCCAAGTAGGGATGCGTTGCCCAAAGCACCTTTTTGTAGGTAGAAGGCGATTGGAGATTGCATTGACCACTGACGCAGCAAATTTTAACATGGGCAGTGTTGGTCTCCATCGCTTTTAACCACAGATTGGATGCTCTTTCAATGGGGAATGCAACAAGAGAGGTAGGCAGAGAGATTCCAAGAGATTATTGCAGGCTGAACAGTGGAAAATCCAAATCTGAAGGATGAGTCAGCAGCCAGCAATGACAAAGCTAGACGATTGAAGTTTTTTGCCAGACAACCTGAACTGCTTTGTCACAAAACATTTAGAATTGAGGATTAATGTTTTGCCATAGAATGTTTCCTAAAAGCAAATTATGAAGATCTTTGTGATTTTTTAGACCTCCCATCTGCCCGAAAGCTTCGGTCAATTATTTTCGCCAAGTAAACCAAGTTATAGAAAAAACAATCCAGAAGACAAACAACAACCCTGTTGGTCTGCTCAAAGTGGCCATTCAGCGACACTTGAAGAGTTTTTCACCTTGCTCAAGTCAGCACAGTCAGGTCATGGTGAAACAAGAGTGCACTGCCTGACCCAGGGCACTAGAAGGGCTCTCGTTCAGACAATGGAAGGTCTGATTTCCCTTAAAGATCATTTGCTCTCAATTGGATTTGAGTATGTACTTCTCAAGGAAATCCAGTCTGACAGGATTGAAGGGGAGTTTTCTGTGTACAGGCAGTCAACAGGGGCCAATGCTTTCATGTCTGCCAGTGATGTCATAATAAAGAGCTTGAAAGTCATCTTGAGTCTAAATTCAGCGGTCTCTAATGAGAATGATGTTGATAGCATCATTGAAAAAGCTGCCCACTTGATACAAATAAATCTGAAGAATGAGTCAGCAGCCAGCAATGACAAAGCTAGAAGATTGAAGCTCTTTACCAGACAACTTGAACTGCTTTGTCACAAAACATTTAGAATTGAGGATCAATGTTTTGCCATAGAATGCTTCCCCAAAGCAAATTATGAAGATGTTCGTGATTTTTTAGTCATCCCATCTGCCCAAAAGCTTCAGTCAATTTTTTCCACCAAGTAAACCAAGTTAGAGAAAAAAACATTCCAGAAGACAAACAACAACCAGAAAAATTCTTAATCAATTGTTGATGAAGTGAAAATTTGTCCCACGATTGCGTATTCTGGTGGTGCATTGAGTGGCATGGCAAAGAATGACCCAGAACATAAAGCCAGACGTTATGGCCAAATGTCTGCATGGCGGCCCTAGTATCATGGTCACTGTCACTCCTGTGAACAAATTGACAGCAAATTATCAATTCGACACCCTTCAAGAAGCTGCAGCCTTAGTGGAAAAATCCAGCGGTTTTGTACATACTGAGTTCAGTGACAGACAACCTCAAAATTAACCAGCGGTACTGCAAGCTGTTTGTCAGAATATCAGATTCACAGGCCATTCATCCATTGGATAAAGATTGCAACTGTTTCCTTATGTACGATACAGTTCACTTGCTGAAGTGTCTCCGTAACAACTGGATATCAGGTAAATGTAGGCGATAATCTTTGGATGGTCGACATGTTGGATTTCTTTTTCAATATTGTTGAGCTCTAGCAGGCTGAGAATAGGACAACATCCTGAAGTGCACACTGCACACCTTTAACGCATACTGCTGTTCATCCGACAAGGCTTCAGCTCCAAAATGTCAAGCATGTGTTGAAGGTGTTTAACGACAGGGTAGTTGCAGCATTGCAGACAAGAGGAGCCACCGACACATCCATCTTCATGCGTCAAATCTTGGATTGGTGGAACACAGTCAATGTCTCACAAAGAGGGATGGACTGTCGACTGCGGGATCCCTGTCGGTCTGTTCAAGATGGCCATTCAGCTACCCTTGAAGAGTTTTTCACCTTGTTCAAGTCAGCACAATCTGGGCATGGTGAAAAAAGAGTGCAGTGCCTGACCCACGACACCAGAAGGGCTCTCGTTCAGACAATGGAAGGTCTGATTTCCCTTAGAGATCATTTGCTCTCAATTGGATTTGAGTATGTACTTCTCAAGGAAATCCAGTCAGACAGGATTGAAGGGGAGTTTTCTGTGTACATGCAGTCAACAGGAGCCAATGACTAGATTTGCAGCGTCGTATCTAACATCTATTGAGTCAAATACCTCAGCCAATGTGCATTTGTGTAAAGGTTTGATGAGAATAGAAGATGCTGCTTCCATTGAAAACTGCTTTCAAAATGTGTCGCTGTCAGAAACAGAAGAAAGCCCAGCTGCTTATGTGGCAGGTTGGCTGGAGAGAAAATGTGAGACAGAGATGACATTTTCTGATGATGAGCCACTGGTTTCTAGTCAAATAAGCCAATTCATTGAGGAGGTCTCAAGAGGCTTTTTGACAGCGCCACATCAGTCAACATTTGAGCTGGTCAGCTAACAAACCACAGGATATGTAGCGACCATTTTGTAAATGTTCAATGGGAGAAGGGTGCCAACGGCAGTCTGGTACCACTGGAACCACCTAATGTTTTTAAAGACACACCACCATCATGCTCAGGAACACTTAATTTCTTACAACAAACCAAGGTCAACGACTAAAACAACAGCTGAGGCCAGGGCCGTTGATTTGAATGAGTTGCCAGCTTTTCAGGCACTTGACTCAATCATATTATTGGATTTCCATTGTGAATTTGAATGCAGAGTTGTTGACGGTGGCCTTGGTCTTCTAGCGTGGGGGAAGGAGGAGGAGAGCTTCAGAATTCTCAGCAAAGGTTTCAGCAAAGCTGCTCATGATTTTGTTGTCTTCATGGATTACATTGAAGTTACAGGGGGTAAACTTAAATTGAACTATGTTGCTTATTCAGGCCAAAAGCGAATCCTACATCCTACGTTACTGATTTTACAGTGATCTGTTGGAGTCAGTTTGACGTATTGCTGCATAGCCTTACTGTTGCTGGACAGGAAAAAGAGACCGATGAGAAAGAGAAGTTCATCCATCCATCGTCAGATTGAGCTTCATAATTCTCCTAACAACAAAAAGCTTTACAACATCACTGATCTACTGCGGGCATTTAAGTGGTTTTCAATGTCACGACCACTGTACAATGACCTAAGGAAAGTTTTGAAGTTGCCTTCACAATCAAAATTGCAGGCCATCGCAAGAGTTGCCAACCGATCAAAAAGGGACTATCCCAAAAATAAAACTTACAAAGCTCAGAAGGGTATTGTAAACACTTGACTATGTCAACTTCAGGTAAGTTCAGGTACAACCATGACTTTGATTATCTTTGGGGAATTTCTAAAAACTATTTTTCTTGCTTTTTTCAGGTGGGGAAGTGTTTGGATATGTGGCTGATAGACCTGAGAAGGAAACAAAAAGTTGCCAACACCTTACTTTGCTTTATGGCCAAGTGTTTTTTCGCAAACTAAACCTTCCTTGTGAAAATGATTCCGTGCCATGCCCTTAAAGAAGACATAATGTTTGAAAGTGTGACAAATATTGTATCGCAACAGGAAGCAAGTGGTGCCAGAGTGCATGGGCTGATATGCGACAACAATCGTGTGAACCATAGGCTGTTCCATTCCTGTTACACGGACCCTTGCAGCATGACAAACCCTACACTGTGAAATTAAAACTATTCTATCAGGCAGTGAGAAGCCCTTCCACCTCACCTATGATCCTGTTCACTTGTTCGAGAACATCCACAACAATTGGCATACTGAAAAAAACCCAAAGGATGCGATGCATTGACAGGGACAGGCATGAACAGCTTGCTTGCTGGGAGGATTTGAAGGCTCTGTTTCAGCATGAGGATAACTTCGAGCTGAAACAGTAAAAGCTCACAAAGGCCACAGTCTGTCTACCCATCAAACATTGAAAAACAGAAGGTGAGCATCGCTTTAAATGTTTTCAATGGCAAAACAAAAAGTGCCCTGACTACAACATCAATCAGGCACAGCCATCCAACCATGTCATCAACTTCCAGCTTCATGGGAATGATTGTACAGCTCTGGAAACTCTGGAACTGCAAAAGCATCTATGAAAAAAGCAGGCACAACGATCCTGACAAGATTGTCATTGACAATGGCTCGGATGGAGAGAAGGCAGTTTGGTTGCTCAGACAATGGGCACAGAATGCTGTCATCATGCGCCAGTCAAGTTTTGCACGTCAACATGAGCTGACAACAGACACTTCTGAAGCTCTGGAATTTACGTGCTTGTCACTCATAGAAACCAGCATACACCTGTTGGGGACTGACACCATGGATAGGCATGACTATGTGTGCCTTGGTTTTTTTCCCAACAAAATGACCTGGAGCACCACTTCGGCCATTTCCGTATGTCATCTGGCTGCAATTTGTTCAGGTCAGTCAGTCAAGTCTTTGCCACACATACTATCGACACAGCAAAAAAATTATGCTAGAACAGTGCCTTGACTTTGATGTGACACAGACTAGAGCAAGCATTCCTGTAAGCTGTACACCACAGACATGACGCATGAGGGAACTGATCCTCCTTGATGAAATGCTTGGAACAGAGGATGAGAGAGATCAGTTTGGATGTGAAACCCAGCTTGTCCTACATCGCAGGGCGTGATGAAATTCTGTTGTGAATTGTGTTCATGTCTAGGTTGTTTATATTTTTACTGCTGCATCTCGGCTTGTTGTTTGGGTGAGAGAGTAAGCGCGTTGTGGAATGTGGGGGACAAGTGGTTCTTAGACATTATTTCTATATTCCTTGACCGCCATTTTCTATGTTAATTTGCATATTAGTTTCTATTGGTCACTTTTGGTTATTGGTGAGTTTGGCGGACTATTGGGGAGAGCCACATGGGTTTGACGGATATTGTGAGTTGCTTTTCGTCTGTGATGGGGAGCGGGTCGTCTTTTGTGTTGAAAGGTGAGCTGGTCAATTCTATTCTATTTTGCAGGGTTTGTGTTTATCTGGTCATTCATTCAATAAAGTAAGTGTTCCCGTATAAGTTGACTCTTTATTTATCTACCCTTTGCAAGTTTTGTCCGCGTCATAATGGTATCGTAGACTAGAACCTGACACGGGGTCTGTGGCCTCCAAGCACCCAGGGTTGAGTGGATCTGAGACTGATTTCACCCATGACACTGCCATGGACTACTTGCAGTCTTTAGACAGAGGAAATCTCACATAGCTACCACTGCCATGCTATAACCGCGTCCTGTTAGCGTTTATCTTTTTTTGTAGAACACCTCAACTTCTGTGCCGGAGAAGACTGGTAAATTTTTTTTATAAAATTCCCGAACTCTTTCATTTGGATATTTTGTTACTTGAAAACCAACGCTTGCAAAAATAAGCAACATCTTTTTTAAACGTTTTGTTGACTTCAACAACAGGAACAGCTTTGGTAGTGATAAAACTGCCATTGTGAAATTGACATCAGGTTCAACTCGAAGGATGTAGACACGGATTGAACCCAAACTGGGACTTTACCACACTGATGAGTCGTAATACGTTGAAACACATTAAGACAATGTTATAATTAAAATGTGTCTACCAGAGACGAACAAAAAGATAGGGATGAAATTCTTTGTGTGAACACAACACTGAAGAGAAAGCTAATAAGATAAAAGGCAGCTAAATGGAGACTTAAGAAAAAGCTTCGGATAGCGCCTGTAGCTCAAAGCAAGACAATGGATGACTCACAATCAGAGATTCGAGCAATCAAGGACGCACTAGGTCAATATAATTTGCCTCCAGAAATGCTTGAATTGGTCTTGACACAGGGCCTAAAATCTTTCAATCCAACTATTCCTATCACTTCTGATCATTTGTTATAACAGTGATGGTAGCTTTATGCTATCATAACTGAATTACAATTAATAAGATATCAAAATCATGCTTTAAAATATGTGCATCCGTTTTCACCGAGTTACAACGGAGGCCCCAATACAGCTATATAAACGCTTAGTACAAAAATACACTTAGCCAGGAACAGACTATGAACGATGCGGCGTGACCTACTTTCACTGCGGCGCGAATCAGACCACAGGAATTTAGCATGGGGTGAATGGGGAGTGGGAGCGAGTTTCCCATCTCTATATTTTCATCTCCGTTTGTACTAATACTATAAAGATAAATCTAGATGAAATGTGGAAGTTTAATTATCCTTCTCTGATCCCTCCCTCCCTCCATCTCTCTCTCTCTCTCTCTTTCTGACTTCCTCCTTCCCTCTCTCTACCTCTTTTTCTTTCCTCTCCCCCCCCCCCCCTCACACGCACACACACAGAGAGGAAGTGTACACACCGTGTTGTAAATGTAACACACACTAACACACAAACGTTACACGCATGCAACACGCTATTTTTACCTCACTTACAATTTACTAATTACATCAGTGTCTCACCGTCTCGCCCTCTCCGCCAATAGCTGACCAGATTGGCATGAATCCTCCGGTCAAAACAAACTGCTATTTCTCACCTCGGTCTCAACACACACCCCGGTGGCCCCTGTAGCCAAATCGTTGTGGTTGTGTCTCTAGGGGGCGATCCAGCCACTCTCATAGCCAATGCAGTCTACAGATCCATGCTCTCTTAGACTAGAGTCACACTATTATCAGTACATGATTTATACATAGCATACATCATTTGATTATTTCAACCTAGTCCACAAGTCTTCTTCAAGATTAATGAATAAAGACTGGCTAACATTTCAGTCTTAATTCTTAAGAGCAAGTTTGTTTGCTTTTAACATTTCTGATCTCCATGTTTCCTAAGAAAGAAGAAAATAAAACAAACAACTAAGCAGGAAAACAGAAAATCTTTTTTTAAAAATCCTTCCTCTTATACACAAGACAAACTAAGCCACAAATCTATTGCTCCTCTCACTTCAATTCCCAAAAGAAAGTAAGAAATAAACACAAATGCCATCACAGAAAATACGAAAACCAAAAATGATATAAGCATTATGGTGGCAATTTATTTTACAATGTAAAATTTTAACCCTTTCCTTGTTAAGGCAACTTGATGCGACATGACCGATTCCATGCTAATACGACCCGATGCGTCTCTATGAACGCGATGTTATTATAGTCACGTAGCAACAATACCTCGCAACCTACCGCTTCGATGCAAGAGTGAGGAATTACAGGAAGCTCTTCTGCTTTTAAAAATCGAAACCAGACTGTTTTATTGCGTTTCATTCAAAAACAGCAAATCTTTGAAAACAAGCATTTTCAGACAGTGATTCAAATAAAATTTTTGTTATTTATGGCCTTTGAATTTTGGAATTCCATCATATTTGAGGCTGATCTACAAGAAGATGAGAACGAATCCGATGTGGAAGTTGATCCACAAGATGTAGAAGACCTCGAGATGGACATTGATCACCAAAGTAAGTTTCTAGAAACAAAGAGAACAAAGTTTTTCCATGTTGGGTTTTGAGTCTGGTAGGTTGGGAGATAAGGCTGTAAGTCCAATCTCAGGCTACATTAAAATTTGTTTGACCTTCCTAGATGTACACCTCAATGTGTATC
>JAUEKY010094937.1:0-10585 GCA_031833965.1 Scyllaea pelagica
CAGTGGGCTGATCACCTGCTTGGCTTAATGGCATGATCCAGAGAAATTCCTTCTCAATAAGAGTCGGCCCTACACTGCAATGGTAAAAGAGTACTGGAGAATGAAATAAAATGGTTATTCAGAGCACCTTAAATCTTTGTTCTAAATAGTTCATCATTATGAACAGTTGATTAATTGCAGTCCACGAAATTGGTTAATCTGTGAGTCGCTTAAGTTTAAAAGATCCAGACGCATAGTGTTATGAGTAAGTTAACCTGTATCTTTTCCACCATCACACACACGCATACACACACACACACACAAACACACACACATTTGTGTGTGCACTGTTGTGTGCCCCTTACAACTAGGTAAACATGCATGCACATACTCATTTTTCTCTCCTTGAGCATCATCAAAACTACCTTAAAAAAGTGCTGCTCTTTTGTATTGTCGTTCTATGGACGTGCCAATCAGGGATGGGCATAGTGAGGGTGGATTTTTGACATCCTTAAAATGATAGCATGAAACACTCCCTCCTCTAGCGAACTCCACTTTTTTATCCACCCCCCCCCCCCTCCCAACATACACACCCACTCACACACCCTGACCAGGCTTTTCCACCCACCTCATTTGTTGATGACCAACACATTGGAAAAACCATCACACCAAAATACGTTTAAAACAAAATGGTAACCCAGGTCCTTTTGATTTTGGTTTAAACCTATTTCTTTGTAAATACATTTTTTGCTTTTAATTCATAAGTGATATTTTATACATTTGTAAGACTGTGTCCATCAAATCTATAGAATTATTTTGTTGTCTTCTCCAGTTTTGAATTTTGAAGATCTACACCTCAGGAATTAGCTGCATATTCACAATGAGTATCGCTACATTATTGAAAGGGAGTTTAGCTCTTGGGCTAGTCCTGGTAGTAATAGCCCTCACTGTCAGAACTGTAAACCTGTCAAACCATAGAGCTCCTGAGAAAGAGTGCAAACCATCGGATGCTGATTTTATATCGCTCTCTGAGAAGAGATTGTCAAATTTTCAGAAAGCTCTCCAATTCAAAACAATCAGCTGGAGTCCTGCAGATTACAGTCGGGATGAGCTGCATGAGTTTGGCAACTTTATTATCAATGGTGAGAAAAATTGTTCTAGCTTTGACTTTTCCTTAAAGTAAGAATTGTTGTGTGAAGATGTGATTGATCTATTTCACTTGATTTCTTTTTAATCATCTGGTTCATTACTTTGTAGCAGTTTAATCAGCAAGCTGTAATAGTCACAAGTTTTAAACAGGGTACCATTTATTTTTTCATGTGGCTCTTTATATTAAAAACAGCTAGGCGCTGTCTATGGCAATTAACCAGAGTATATTTTAATGGATTGCGTTACTTCACTGAAAATAGTTCCTTTTCAAAGTATTTTAAACTTGAAACATGAGCAAGTTCAGATTTCAAAATATTGAGGTCACAATTTAGAACTAGATATTTATAATTCCTGAGCAGCATTGAAAGAAAAGAGGAATGGTATTAAGGTCAATGAGCCAGAAATGCTTGTGTTCCAAATACTAAAAAAAGTAAGTACTATTTTGATTCTCAGGCAGCTGGAAAATCATTCATTTAATTTCTTATTGTCTTTTACATTTTCATGTTTTTCTTATCAATAATCAAGTATCAAAATTTTACCGAAGGAATTGATTTTGGAGTGCATCTTCAAATTTTCTGTATTTTAAGATTCAAATTGACTGATTCAAACCTCATTGCCAGTTAATTTTGATAAAGAATAGGTCAGTCTTTTGATTCAAACCTCATTTCCAGTTAATTTTGATAAGAATAGGTCAATCTTTCGACATATTGAACAAAGACAAAGATTGAAATATAGTATAATAATGATGTAATGCTCCTTGAGATGATCTAAGAAAGTAACATGTGTCCATTGCTCTTGTAAAATATTCTTATGTAGTACCATATAGATAATAATTGAATAATGATATTCTCTGTCCATGTGGAAAAGATAACGAAAATGCTAAGCATATCTTAATGGACTGTTAAAATTATAAAAGGCAACGGAAAAAGTACTGGTCAGCTCAAACGGAATTTACTACTAAACTCAATGTTAAGGCTAGGGACCTGCAGCAGACCTCAGACTTCATAGCAGACATTGGACTGCAGCCATAGTCATCCATTTAGGAACAAGAAGAAAAAGAATAGTGATATCTTTGCTTACAGGGGACTCACTGGTCATAGCTTTGGGCACCGAACCAAAAGGTTGCAGGTTCTAGTTCATCTGGGGACAAAATGTGCCACTCCCCTGATCCCTGCAGCATCGTTGGTTGGCAGGATGAAGAGTCTAGTCCTTTTGGAGATGGACAATAAACTCAGAGGTCCCGTGTGCATACTGCGCACGTTAAAAAACCCTTGGCAGTTGGAAATTGAAAATAGTAGGCTACAAGGCCGCTGTCTAGGCAATAGTAAACTCTACCACAAATGGTCACAGTGGGCTGATCACCTACTTAGCCTAATGACACAATCCAGAAAAATTCTGTCTGAAGAAGAGTTGGGCCTACTCTGTAATAGTCAAAGGGAATGGGATGATAAAATGATGATGAACTTTGCATAAGGAGTGTCAAAAAGCATAAAAATGCTACCAAGAACTCTTAACTCTGAGTACTTAGTAAAGAAAATAAGACTGAAGTGGTTTGGTATGTTCAAATTACATGTGTATGTTATGTTTATATGTGTCTGCGTATACTTTAAGCATATAATGCAGCAGCCATCTTTGAATACATAATCAAGAGCTTCAAGCCCTCAAGGTGGTAATGAGTCGAATCAACACCTAATCTAAATTAACTAAATTTCACTTTTATTCTGTCAGCATTCCCTACTGTACACAGTTCCCAGTACGTGGAATGGGAACGCGTGAACAACTACAGCTTGTTGTACCATGTCAAGGGAAGCAATCCAGAATTGCGTCCTTACCTATTGATGAGTCATATGGATGTTGTCCCTGTAACCAACCCGGAGGTATGGGATGCCCCTGCCTTTTCTGGACAAGTTCATGATGGCTTCATCTACGGGCGAGGGGCTATAGATGTGAAACAGACTGCCATGGTGAGAATCAGTTCAATGAATTGCAAGGGATCAATATATCACACTGATAGGAGATTGCTTTATTTTTAACACAAGCAGGGTATGATATCGTGCCCATCATTTTCAACTGTCTTGTATTTACATTGAAACCTCATTATAGCCCACCCTTCTCCCCCCTGCTGTACTGCAGTTCCAGCATATCGCCTGCTTTTTGCTGTGGTACAGTGATAACATTATAAAGAACTAAAGCAGTGATATGGCTTAAATTGTGTCCATAGCACCCTAAAACCCTAAAAAAACAAAGGAAAATGAAAGAAACAGTGAAATAACAGTCATTACCGCCATCAGCCAACTGTCTGTCCTTCACAGGGTACATACCGTAATTTGGCATAGAAAATATTGCCTGTTTTACCACCAGATAAAAAATGTTTATGCAACATAAAACCCACTCTCACTGATTCACATGTGTATTCACCTACTTACTACTTGGCACAAGAAGAAGATGTCGATGTGTAGACAATGTGATTTTTCTCTATCTAGGGTTGTTATCAATCTTATTGGCAGAACAATGTTCATCTCTTTATTAACCTTCATCTAAAGTCCTTGTACATACATGCTCTCTATAATGCGAACTTTCTTAATTGTCCCTTTATTGGTGGTATATTCAGGTTGCATTGTATGTCTCTTTTCTATTTTTATTCTTATTTTTCTCACATTGAATGATTTTTCTATTTCCTTGTTTCACTTCTTCACAAAAAGTTCCTTAAGCTTTTATGAATGTTGGGACTCCTTAGCGATATGAATCATAGGCAACAAAATTAAAGTTGTCTTGATCTTGGAGGCAATACTTTCGTATTTAATTTTGTAGAAAAGAATCATTATATGTGAGATGGAAATAATGAAATCATAATTGTAGATGTTGAAAAAATGTGGCAGACCAACAAAAACTAATTTGATGTAACTAAAATATTGTGGAATTTAGGTTTTATTCTTATTTTGCTTTGAAGGGTATCATGGAGGCCTTGGATTTTATGTTGCAACACAGGAGACCTGAGCGATCTTTCTATGTGGCCTTTGGTCATGATGAGGAGGTAGGTTCTTCATATCCCTTTCATTTGTTTGTATGTGTGTATGTGTGTGTGTGTGTGTGTGTGTGTGTGTGTGTGTGTATGTGTGTATGATTGTGTGTATGTTTTAGTGTGTGAATATTGTATTTGTGTTTGATCTGAGACACATTATTTTCATCTTCATATATATCCTTTTTATGGTGGAAAAAGAGACGAATGTGCTTGAGAAGCTCACATGTATTGTGTTGGATGTACTGGAATGTTAATTTGAAAATGTTGTTAACTTGTTTTATTGCTAAGACAGCTGTATTTTGAATATCTTATTATATCCTATCCTAATAGATGGTTGTGGTGTTTTTATCATCTTAGGTTCATGGTCATGATGGAGCCTTCTTCTTATCCCAGCGACTCACTGAAAAAGGCATCAAGGAGCTGGAATACATATCGGATGAAGGTCTGCCAATCACGCAAGGGATCGTTGCTGGTGTTCACAGGCCTGTTGCTAGGTTAGATGAATGATTAATTAATGCAAAGAAAGCCAAGGAACCCGGGTGTTTTCAGTAGATCATAAGTATTTTTCATAGACGTTAAGATCTTCTAATCATGGTTAGATTCTGTGTATGAAATATAATAGATTTCTTTTGTGTGATAATAATCTTTATTTGTTTATTTTAGTCAAATGAAGAATAGATTTACTATTTTTTCTCCTTAAAAATCTTTTATAGATACTTACTTAAAAAAGAAAAAAAAACTTTCCAGAAATCAAAATCTGGTGAACTGTTTGTTTTTACCATAATGATGAGAAGCATAATTTGCACTTATTTACATCAATGGAATTCCCTGTGTTTATACAGAAATTCAAAACTGTTGATCAACCCTTTTAAATGAAAAGAATAAAAATGGGGCTCAGTTCTGATTTTTATATGTCATTAGTGTGGCAGCTAGCAAGTATCAGTTGAGATATGAATATTAAAGAAATACCATACTATATAGTTCAGGGGATCCACACAATAATCCCCTTTTTATTTTATCAAGATATCTCAACTAGAGGTTAAGTTACGACTGTTGCAATCAATACTGAGTTTTGAGAATATTACACTTGAAAGAGAAGAGAATTTTTCGGTCACTGTTTTAAGACTAGATGAATGAAATGAGTCTGTGAAACCCTCTGTATAGTCAGGAAGAATAGTTAAAGCAAAAGAATGATACTCACCATCAGCAAAACATAGTCCATTGAGGTATTTCCCCTGGTGTTGTCAAAAAACCAAGACACATACCACTGTGTATCAACTTTCCTTGCAAGACAAAGCCATAAAGTTGAAGCTCTGTATCCTCTTCAATGACAAAAGTGTGGTGAAGAGAGCTTCATCCTCCTATTCATCATTCAAATAATCATTAATAAAGCCATCCAATTTGTCAATGTCTTCAAGATTATTCAAGATTCAGTAACAGTTTCATTGTTTTTTTTTGTTTTTTTTGTTTTTTTTCTTTTTGTTGGGCAGCATGTTGAATGTCATGGATATAGTAAACAATACCTAACAATTGTCTACAAAATTCATATGAATATGTTGTGTGATCAAAACCGGAACAAAAACAAATTAAGATAAAACTGTAATGGGTGCTTAATTTGTCAAGCTGTGTACAGGCAACAAGAAGGTGTCACTTTGATACAAAGATGGTTTGCAATGTCCAATTTTTTTTTTTGACAAATCTTCATTCATTGGATGTGCATGCATCACTTGTTATGTCAAGTACTTCTGTATGATATACTTAAAGTTTGCACTAAAGATACAAGGACTTGACTTGAAAAAAGAAAATTAAGCAAAGGAGATTAAAAAACAAATGATGCAGGAAAACAGGTGGATATCTGCAATGGTTGCTTTTGGGTAGCTTCAGAAGAAAAAACAACAAAGAAACATATATTCAAAGTTTGATTTAAACGACCATATTTCATTAGGACATTTAAAGATAGTTTAGAAGTCAATTTCTGACACTGACTCAAAACACCTACCAATTTTGTTTTTCTTCAAATAGGATTAGTTCAATACATAATTGCTTCATATATCAAACAACTGATAGATGCTAGCTGTCACATATTTAATTTTTTCCCCCTTATTTATATGTTTGATGCTATTGACAGCCTTGGTGTTGTGGAGAAAGGCCAGGCTATCCTCAAGCTGGCGGTCACCAGCACCCCAGGCCACTCGTCCATGCCGCCAAAGGAATCAACCATAGGCATCCTGGCAAGAGCTGTGCACAGGTCAGGGTCATAATGCCATCCACAGACTAGGTCTACAAGTTCATCAGTGTGTGAAAGTTTTTATCTTTTATCTAGAGCAAGTTGATTACATAAAATTCAGGGATGCCAGTCTCTATTTTTTTTAGGCTTTTTTCCCCATTTATTTCCTGTAATAATCCAGGGTTATTTTTTCTCTGTAGTTTTTGTTTATGGGAAAACTGTTCCTGGAAAAAAACAAAAAACGTTTAAGGTTTTGGATTTAACGTCTGTTTCAACACTGTATAGGCCAAATCACCGGCAGAGCCTTCTGGACATGTTGATGTGCTGCCATACAGAGATAAACTGAGAGCTCACAAAAATATCTCCCCCAGTCACATTATACTGCCGTCAGGATGACCAGTCTTAGCACTGTTCCCATGATACCAAATGCCAGGCAAGCAGGTGCTAAAAAGCTGATTTTTACAACTTAGGTATGTCTTGGCGTGAGATCGAACCCGCCACCTGCTGGTGATGAGGCGGACGTTCAACCACTTAGGCCAATGAAGCCGGTAAACTGTATTTTTTGTTCACTTTTAGATGAAATTTGAATTAATATCAGCTGAGAATTGTTGTCAGTGTTACTATCCCCTTTTTGTAGTGAGCATTTGACAATGTAATGCCATTCTCATGAAGCAGCAGGTTTTATCAAGTTGGGCTGCTCCTGATAGAGGGTGTTGCATATTATATGTTAAGCTTTCTGGTAAGTGGTAGACTCTTGGGTTAGTAGTTCTGAGGTTGCAGGTACAATGCCCGTCAGCAAGAGAGCAACATTAAGTCCTTAGACAAGGCTTTTTCTCACATTTTCCCCACTCCACTCAGAGGTAAATGATTACCTGGCCATTATCACCATTATCCCTGTGTACCTGGCCATTATCACCTTTGTCCCTGTCTGAAAAAAATTGTACTTGTGCCTGGCAGACTGCATGTCTCATTTCATATTGCTGTTGGGTGGAGATCCTTTGTAAAACACTTTTTGCATTTACAGTGGATATTGCACAGTATAAATGCGGTCCATTGTTGCTTTTACAGTTAGAAATTGAGAAAATGAATTCTTGTAGCCATTGGCAGTTTAGTTGAAAGCCAAAAGACTGAAAAGGCCAAAGGTTGTATTGCAGTTTTAATCTTTCTATTTGTATCTTAGCTCAAACACAATGCCCGGTTGATTTCCTCCTATTGTCTCTATTTTAGTTTGGGATTTTCACAACCACAAAACCAGCAATTGGGGCTACTTGATAGCAAGATGATCAGGTTGATAAAATATTGTTTGCTATTTCTACCAGCTTACTAATCTCTACTGATGCTGTTGAACCAAGTAGTTTAGCAACTACCGTGCAACTGGGAGGTCTGGAGTTCAATCCCTGGTCACATCATACCAAAGTCATAAAGATTGGCAATTTAGCAGCTGTCTTGCCTATAACAGCATTGCAACTAGTCCAGAGCGCTCCCTTGGTGATATGGCCCATGAAGTGTAGTGACAAGGCACAGAACCTGTTAAAATCATTTTTCCCAGTCCATTACTTTTGTATTGAGATTCATCTTTATTGTTAGTAAACCCTCAAGAAAACAAAGAAATGAAACATAGTGTCCAACTATCAGTGAAATTTTCATACATTTTTTTCCTCTCAGTTACCAAAATTTGTTTTTATTTCCAACATTGATCATTCACAGACTGGAGTCAAACCCACATCCCAGCATGCTCAGCCAAAGCGTGACCAAAGCCATGTTTGAAAGTCTGGCACCAGAAGTAATTATGTGTAGTCTGTTCTGGATTTCTCTCCGCAATTCCATGTTAAGAATTAAGAAGCTCCTCTATTTCTTTCTTTATCAGTGCCCTTGTACCTTGTGGTGTTGGGTCTATTGATGGATGAGTTTTCTCCACTATCACCTGTCATTGCTTTTTTTTCTTTGCCTTATTCAGTTTGCATCCCTTTTTTCTCTAGCATTCTAACATTCTGATATTACCTCTGTCTACATTTTCTTCAGTCTGCCTTGTGGGAGTTAAAACTCTACAATGGCTGTATTCATTTTTTTCTTTCTTTTTCTTGTAAATAGTGGTATCCTATTTTTATCATTATCATTTTCATTGAGGGGACATGGTGGCTCAGTGGTCATGGCTCTGGCGCTGAAAATGAAGTGACGTGGGTTCAAGTCCATCTGGGGAACAGAAATCAAATAGTGACTTTTATCGCTAAAACCCCAAGAAAAACCCTGTATGCCACTCCCCTGATCCCTACAACATTGGTGGTAGGTGGGATCTAGAGCCTGATCCTATAAACAATAAACCTGGAGGTCCGATGTGCATGTAGCGCGCGTTAAAGAACCTTTGGCTGTCGGAAATCGAAAAGGGTAGGCCGCAAGGCCGCTGTGCGGGCAAAATTTAAAGCCTACCACTACCATCAAAAGGTCACAGTGGGCTGATCACCTGCTTGGCTTAATGGCATGATCCAGAGAAATTACGTCTCAATAAGAGTTGACCCTACACTGTAATGGTAAAAGGGTACTGGATATTGAAATATAGAATGATTTTCATGAAATATGGGCTACTGATGCCCCATTAGCACATTAGCACATCTACCAAACAATAGATGAATGTTTTGTACCTTAAAGCCATAAAAGTACTGTCTTAACTTTTTATATTTTGCATGCTGTATACTGGTCATATAGCAAATTTGTGATTTTGATATTAGTCCCATTAGGTAATGAGACTTTACCAGAGAAAGCCAGCTGTATGGTTGATGCACATTTTTCAATACAAGAGAAATGTATTTTTGACTTCAAGGAAAGAATAACTGAGAATGCTTGACTCTCTGCTATTTGTATGAGTTGTTATCCCACCATATCAAATTAACTCTTTTATGGCCACTGACCGTACTATGCAGCTGGTTTCTTCATGTAACGCCAAAAATGTCTGAATAATCAGCAAAGGCCAACGCTTTTATTAAGTTGGTTTAGATTTTTTCAAAGCTATGTTTAAGAAGCAGTAAACTTCATGTTAAATGCACATTCAATGCTTGCATAGGAAGGGTGCTGTGGATGAATTATTCTGCTACCACACAGAGTTAAACAAACGGTTCACTTGAATATCTCACCCAGTCGCATTATACTGATGCTGAGCAAACCAGTCTTAGCAATGCTGCAATAAAGCCAATCATCAGACAGAATAGCTGCTGAATTGTCAATGTTTATGTCTTAGGTATGACTTGGCCTTGAATCAAACCCAAATCCTACTGGTATCAAGGCAGATGATCCCCCATTGAGCCCCAACAGTGTTGGCATACCAATCTGAAGTCATTTCATTCTAAGTAGTCATGATTGTAATCTACAAACCATGAGTTCATGTGCTCAATTGTAGTTCTCTCTTTTTTTCTGCCATGTTTGGTTTATTTGTCTTTCTTTCTTTTTTTTTTTTTTTGGGAAGGAATAGAGGGGGAGGAGGGGCTGTCTCTTATTTTTTATTTGACCCGACCATTTCCCTTTATATCCCTTTTTTTTAGGTGAATGTTTTCCAACGAGTCTTATTGTCTAACATTTGGTTGTTTCAACCTTTGATTTCATGGTAGGTAGGTTGTTGGTATATCAAGCGTAACTTTGATAATGACATATTTCTTTGCATAGCTTGTTTTTATTAGCTTTTTGTATTGGACATATTTCTTTGCATTGCCTGTTTTCAATACCTTCCTGATTTAACATATTTTGTTGAATGGCTTGTTTTCATTAATTTTTCTGATTCAGACTGAACAAAGAGAATAGTACCCGTAAAAATGTGATTAAAGAGCTTTTCTGAAGGAGAACATTACATCATTCCGAATAAGTGATTAGTAGAATATGAACAAGAATCAAACTTCCCATACTTGATCCCCATGGGAAATTTCTGGGTCAAATTGAGGAAAAGACTGGATTTTCTCAGCCATCAGCCACACAGCAACACAACAAGCCAACTGCAAATTGATAAATAAAGGCCAATTTTCTTACCCCAGGAAATAAGAATGATAGGTTTTTTGCCAAGAATATCAGTGTTTCAAGTCTAAGTGTTCACAAATAGGTCGCAAATATGTCTAGATGAAAATAATGGCAGTCCTTTTACTAAAATACATGTTTGTTTGTTTGTTTATCATTTCCCTTTTGTACCGACCAAAGCCAGTGTAGGGACCTGACATAGTGTTTGACAC
>JAUEKY010095048.1:0-10583 GCA_031833965.1 Scyllaea pelagica
AAATACACATATTGAGGTGTACATCTAGCAAGGTCAAACAAATCTTAATATAGCCTGAGATTGGACTTGCAGCCTTATCAAAACAAAGATACGCTGCTTAACCCCTACAGGCTCTCCTTTAAATCTAAATGGTAAAAACAGTCAGACATGCCAAATCCTATCACATCAAAGGGAAATCAGGATAACTTCTGTCTTCAGATGAATTCAATATTTCAACCACCCAAATTACAGTAATTTTGCCCCTGCTCACCAAGGCACCACCCATGACTCATCAGGGCACCATGCACACTACTGCACCAGGTAAATTGAACCCTTAACCTCACCAGTGGCTGTTAACAGCCTGGAAGGACCACATGGAATAAGTGTGGCAAGATTTCATCTGTTCTTATTGAGATATAGAAAGAGGATTAAGGGACAGGAGAGGGTGAGAGACTGAAGCGATCATACTCCATGTGCAAGAAACTGGCTTGGTGGCTGTATCAAGTGTCACTATGGAATAATATGATCAACTTCTATCTGAGCAGATGGGCTGGTTGTTCTTCATCAAATTTATATTCAAAATACTCATTTCTCTTTACTTCTTTACATATATATCAAGTAAGGTTCTTTGGTAAAACATGAGTGTTATTTTTGGTTTATTTCAATTCAATTTTACGTGATTCCTTGGAGTAGAATATTTGATTCTCAATTAAGTTTTACTTTTGCTTCATTTTGTTTTAATTGTCAGTGTTAAGGAGTATACATCCTTCTTATATGAGGTTTATATTTGGTTCACATCGCTTCAATCTTGCATGCTCTGCGGATCTCACCTGTTTGGCCTCTAATTAGTTCTCCTTTATCACATTTTGACTGAAGGAGATGTTACATTGCTTAGTTTTAGCCAGGCAAAGCCATCTGAACTTCCTGAAACCTGAAGAATAATGACATCTGTGCATCAAAAAGATTTTTAAGAAACCTGTTTTGCTCTGCTACCTAGTTACAAAATAAATGACAGCTTGGGACTGATTAAAGTTTTTCTATCATCCCATCTCACTCCATTTATTCATCTAAATGTAGAGTAAAATACACATACATATTGTTAGCCTATCAAGAAAACAAACAAAAAATAAAAACTAATTGTAAATGCTGTTGTAAACGGTCATTAGAAAGAATTCCCAATCTACACACTTTTTAAACACAAAAGTTAAATTATGTAACATTATACAATGCTATATGCTCATTTTCAACTAAAAGTTAAAATAAAAAGACACTTACTAATTGTTGGTCTATGAAAAAAAAAGTGCAAATGCTGTAATATATAGTCATAAGAGAGATTTCCCAATCTCAAAAGGCTTATGAGTTTATAAAAAGAATTAAAAAAACATAACCTTTATATAATGTTGGAAAAATGCACATGAAATGAATATGATAAGAACATATTATGAAGTGAGCAATTGTGTAGAAAATACTGTCTGCATTCAACTTAGTTAAGATGACCAAGTTGTCTGATATTTCAATGTTAACTGCAGTACAGTTTATTTTTGACTATTTTTTTTTTCATTTATTCTATGCTTTGGCTCCATTAAAAATGGGCCTAAATGGCCTATTTCCTGAGAAAGTTCTCGATCTCAATGATGATTATGAAAGTGAAGAACCAAACCACAGATTTTTCTTTTATTTTTTACCAGAAAAGCAAAAGAACATAAAAGCTTAGTTTTTGTCAAAGTATCCTTTGGGAACTCGGTAGAAAGGGCAAATGTTTTTAAAATGTATAATAGTAAATGATATCAGTGATAAGGATAACAAAGCAGAAGTGTGAAACTCTGGAGTTGTTTGCAAAGCTCAGACCTTGGTAAACTGTGAACGGGATAAGAATAAGATGATGCCCTGAACATTTTTCCCTTTCTTGTTTCAAATGGCATGAAAAAGTGTGATCAGTCAAATGTGGCTTTTACATGTATTTACATTTTTGTCTAAAGCTCATTCATCCCGATCGAATAAAATTCTGCTTAGTAAGAGACAGGGAGCAAACATTTGATGCATAGCAGAAATAAAAGGGAAGTATTTTTTACAAATAAGAACATTTATTATTATTTACAAAAAAAAACCACTTGCAAACCAAACTTATTCTCATTGTAAAAGAAAAAAAAAAAGCTTTGGCAGAGTCATAAAAGTAAGACCTGTTTCCCAATCTTTGAAAGGGGAGATAAATATAATACTTGTATGCTAACAGTAAAACAATAGAAATAAGTCTATGGCTTAAATACTCATCTTAAAAAAATGACACTCCTATCTTTTAATACTTAAGTAACACACCCACTTTCCCAAACAGAGACTACTCTTGAATCATCCACTTCTGTGTGACAGAAGTTTAATAAAGAGAATCTGAAATCCTAAATGAGCAGTAAATTGAATTTCTGAGTATTTGAAGAGGCAGAGCGCTGTTGAATCCTTCAAAAAATCTATACTTATACTTTGCAATTGCCTAAATTATACTGTGTTAAAGAAGACATAAATGCATACGACATTCAGAAAAAAAAACACATTATATCATAAAATCTTGATAGTAGGTTCAACAAAAAAACAAATTTTGAAAAGCATAAATCATCTTAACTGGGTTTTTGATACTGGTAATGACAATTGAAAAAATAATGTAAACAACGACAATAAAAACTTTCTGTGAAGAGAATTTGAAGTAAATGTAGACATCATATAAAGTAGAATTTCCATTAGAATGAACAATGCAACCCCACCACCACCACCACACCAAATGCCCCTCCCCCCAACATTACCAGGAAAAAAGGAAAATATGATGAAAATATATAGTGCTCTTGAATAACAAGATGAACAACAAACAAACCGTGGTTGGTATTGATTATCGCCGTATGTGACTTTTTATTTTTTGTAAACTTCAGATAAATATCATTGATTCTAGCTTGGTCCTGTGCAAATAAGATGAATAACTGCCTTGTCATTGAATATCTTACCTGTATGGTAAGTAATTATTAACAATAACAGTTTTTGATAACCGAGGAACACTTACGGCAGTAGTCAAACTTAGCAAAATGTGGTGGTGATGGCAAGGAGCATATGACTATAGCCGTAACTGTCATTACAGCAGTACTCAGTGATGCTTTTCTTTTGCAGCAGTGTACGGTGTAACATGTGTAAAGAAGACATATGGCACCCGCAAACAGTCGCCCTCCGCTATAATTGAAGGCGACTGGCAGCTCAAAGGATGGTCTTGGTTCAGCACAAAAACAAAATTCTATTTGTATGATAGCCCAAGCCATCTTTACAGAAGGTGAAAACTCTCCTTGTGATAGAGCTACACGTATCGCTTCAACAGGGTTTCCTACAGTTTATTCTGTCCCTTCAGAATGTCTTTGCCAATTACTGAAGTATTTCATCTTGGAAACTACCAGTCCCTCTTTAATGATACCATACTGGAATGCAGGACATAATAGCGAACATCACCATACTGGAATGCAGGACATAATAGCGAACATCCAACAACTACAACTCAGGTCGTTAGGACACACACTTTGCATGGCGCGGGGCCGATTTCCCAAACGGGCCCTGGAATGGAGACATGAATCAGGTGAAGGCAAGGGCAACCAAAAATGACATGGAGATCAACGGTAGAAAAAGACCTGAAAATTGGGGAGATGACGTGGGACGAGGCATACGTGACAGCACAGAACAGAGATGAGTGGCAAGTCTGGATGGCCCAAAGTGTTGAGAAAACAGGGGGAACTAAGTAAGTACTCATTCATACTAATGCCCTTTCGCTTTCTTTCCTCCTCTGTATAGTTAGTTGTGTCTTTGCATGTGTATTGTCTGCAAGTTCTATGCAGTCAGCTTTGTTTGCTAGTTTTATAATATCAAGTGCAAGGGGTGGGGTTTTGGTAGTCTGTTAAGATGGTGAAGTTAAATTGTGTTCATAAAATTTTTAACGTATTCCCAATGTTATGTCTTAATACGTCATCTGCTTTATTGGCGTGAAATCCATTATCACTTGAGAATTGCTAATTCTTCAATAAAGAATGGGCTTTGTTGCAAACTACTAAATTACTATGCATTTGGCTGCTTATGTCAAAAGGTTACACAAAAATTAAAATCTAATTCTAATGAGATTCTTTAATTGTATTCCTTTCAGCCTTGCTGCCCCAGCAAAGGAAACCAGGTTCTCCCCTACCTCTATCTACTGAACCAGGTGGCCAATGTCAGCTATCTGGACAACACAAATCCAGTGAATCTGACACCAACTCGGAAGACATTCCTCTGGGAGGCATTAAAGCCTTGCATGATCAAGTACAACAGAGAAAAAGCAAGAAACCGCCCCCTTGTTGTTATCATGAGTCAGACAATCTCGACCAGAAGGCAGGAGAAAGCAAGGAAAGGGCAATGACACTCATGCGGGACTTGCTATTAATTGCGGTCAGCCCATCACCCCAAGAACCCCAAAGCCATATCTCTCATTCTGATGGGGGTGATGACGAATCCTACTTGCCTCCACTTCCCAATCAGAAAAAATGTAGAGAAGGCTCATCGTTGGATTTATGACGATTCCCATCCAAAACACAATCTAGACCGTGGTGATAGTGATGTTGGTGATGGTTCTGGTGCTCGAGTCTCTCAACGGATGAGTCTTCATTTCTCAACACCAGAGACCTACGACTTCAAAGCCAAGTGGAGGCTCAAGTTATTGACTCCAGTCTTTCCATGGAGGAATCCTCATCACTAGACACCAGCGACCCTCAACTCCAATGCCAAGTGGAAACTGCCTCTTCGTACTAGTGCACGAGGAAGACATTGAGCAGCTGGAAGTTCAATATTGCTAAGCGGAAAAGAAATAGTGGTGAAGAATACATCACAAGGAAAGGCAAAGTCGTTATAGTTAGGTAATTGAAAAAGGGCTGCGGAGACAAGTGTAGAATGCAATGCCAAGACAATATTAACAGTTATCAAAGAGAGCTAAATTTTCATGGCTTCTCGCAAATGGGTTGTTTGACCCGCTAATGGGATCATATTTCTAAACATCTGCAGGACACACAAAAAAAAAAAAAATGAGTAAGAAACCAAGACAAGTCTCAAAAACCAAGAAGAGTCTCAAAAGTCAAGGTTTTTTAAGTTGTTTTGGAGGTAATCTCAGAGGATTCAGGTGTGTAAAACATTTTTCTAGAGTACCCTGGATGTGAGTGATACCATCGCATACACAGTCATGAGGAAAACAAACGATGACGGTATGGTTCAGCCCAAGGGAAGGGGCAACTTGAATGCCCGGACAAATGAAAAAAGAGATGAGAAGGATGTTATGAGGAATCACATTGATAGTTTTCCACAAACAGAAAGCCACTACTGCAGAAAAGACACACAGTATTTTTACTTGGATGGAAGACTTAAATTACAGAAGATGTATGACATGTAAAAAGTAGATAGAACAAATGCAAATCAAACTCCAATTAGTGAATCAACCTCCAAACTGATCTCCTATACGGAATACAACTTAGGATTTTTCAGGAGATCAAAGGACAGGAATGATTTTTGTGTTTCTTTTTAAAAAATGCACAAAACAAAGAGGTTGACATAAAAATTGAATTTGAAAAGCACCACAAGACGACCAGCCACAGAGCTTTAAGATGTGGACAAACAAAGAGCAAAAAGTGACAGTGAGTTTTCGGCTGCTCCATTTGATTTAGAAAATGTATTGATAACATCTAAAGGTAGCTCAAAAGGTTTCTATTACAAAAGATTCCTTAAGACCTAGAATTTGTCTATTTTTAACTATGGATCTGATTTAGGGATAAATAATGTTTGGAATGAAAGAATTGGAAAGAAAGGATCAAATGAAATAGGCTCATATGTGTATAAATAAATTCTATCTCAGATTGAGAAGGGGAAAACAATCTTTTCATCTTTTTTCTGATGCATGCGGCCGGCAAAACAGAAACAGAAACAAACACATTGAAGCTTTATTTTGATGGATTCGAACAGTGCATGATCTTTAGGAGATAAAGCATACATTTGTTAGTGGTCATAGTCAAAACGAAGTGGATGGAATCCACTCTCCAATTGAACAATCTGGCAGACACATTGACATATATACACAACCTCAAAAAGGGCTGCTTGCATTCGAACAGCTAGGCAGAAACCTCCCCGATTTGAAGTGAATGAACTTGATCTCAATGATTCAAAAAACATTAAACCTGTATTTGAATAGAATCAAAACTTTGAAGCAAACAACAAGGAGGAAATTCAGTATTTGAAACTGAAAAGGATCAGGGTCAAGCAAGAAAGACCAAATATAATCGACATGTCTTATGACTATGATGATGGTAGCTGGTTCCAGCTTGATCTAGATACCAGGGGTAGAAAGCAGCTGACAGTATCACAGGCTGGCAGTATCAGTCTCCAACCAGTCCGAAACGTGTTTACTGTTTTGGATGACAATGAATTGACAGATTTAGACGGCTTGTGTGAGAAAAATCTCATTCCTCAAATCCATCATGGTCTCTTTTATTCTCTTCACCATAGTTAAACTTAAAACCCTAAATAAGGCTTGGTATGATTAAGAAAATGATATCCAAATATTTACTATATCCTCCCATTTGAACACTTAATAATATCAGTTCTGATTCTGGAATGTTATTTTGCCAATATCATCATACACTGTATTCAGTTTGTTCACAATATTTTTTTCCTTGCACATCATGGCTCACTGTTACCATGAAAACTAATTTTCAACTATGTAACTGTTACTGAAAGGTGAAAGAGAGATACGATCCCTTTGAAAGACTTTGATTACGTCGTATGCTATTAAATTGTTGAAAGCAAAGCCAAATTTCCCTCCTTCAATAAAATTTCAATATCTTATTATGAAAGCTGAAAATTAGGTTGAGTTTATTGCACTGCATGCTCATCACCAAATGAATTGGTGGCCTTTGGTGATGAATTGGTGGCCTTTGGTGATGAATTGGTGGCCTTTGGTGATGAATTGGTGGTCTTCATTTTTGTTAGTCTCCTTTTGTGTTTTGTATTGTAAGTTGTAACTGCTAGTGATAACAAAAGCGACAACTTCGGCAAATTTCAGGCTTTACAATATAAGGGTGATGATGTAACAAACTTATTATTTGTTTTGTTTTGTTATCAGGTTCCCTTTAGTACCGCCTAATGGGCAGTGTAGGGACCCAACAAAATATTTGACACCAGAATGGGTCAAAAAGTACAAACCCAATCCGATATCAAACAAAAGTCAGGAAAACTCTGAGCTAAGAGATTAAGACAAGCAGGTGGCTAGCCCACTGTGCACAAACTTATTATTATGAATATTAATGAATCAAACGGCAAAATTGGTTTGTCAAGTGCCGTAATACGACATTCCTGCCATCACTTCTGAGAGAAGTATTGCATTTGGTTTTACAACTGCAATAATTGCTTTTACGGTTCTTGCCAAATAAAGTATTCTGTAAATGAAGTAATGCAAGTGCATATATGACAGTAATTAAAACACATATCCTAACTTTTTATGTGACAACTCCCGCATGTCCAGTACAAAGAAAAGTAGTGGATACAAGGAAAACCTGATAGATTTGAATCATTGTAAAAATGGGGAAGTTTTTTCGGTCTCCCGTAAAACCACCTGGATGTCACTTACGGCAGTAATCAATACCATCCACAAAACATCAATGCTTTGGACTGTAAGTCTACGTCATTAAACAAAACAGTAGAATTTGAAATTTGATAGCAATTCACAACGTACCTCCTTTTTACATAAATCTTATTCATAACAATAAAATCATTCAATGTATCTATAGAAACTAAAAAAGTTAATCCTTACAAATTAGAAGTTAAAGTTTGTAGTTTCTAAACTCAACATATAGTTATCAGTGTGGATAAGAATGAGACATGATTCAATTCTACTTTCCTACTGTTTATTGTAATGCTTAAAGTATCCAGTAATGGATTAATCATTCATGGAGTAAATCTAAGAAAATATCATAAAACAGCTTGATGACAACTACACATTCAAATTTCTGTTTTGTAGAAAAACTCAGTGTAATGCACAAATGCCTCAAATGTAGTATGAAAGTAAAATCTGTTTTTTGGTTGTCTAATGTTTCTTCAGAACCTGCCAATAGCTAGAGCCATCTTGATATCCTGGGACATGTAAGAGGTGGCAGGTATAACAGAATACAGCGGAAGAAAGGTGTAGATAAGAAACCGAGAGTAAAGTAAAAACTAAAAATGGAAAGCCAAGAAAATAAGAAAAGGAGAAAGATTATTTGGATGTGAAAATAGAACGCGTGCTAAACAAAGCCCCAAAAAGATGATTGGATGCACACAGCGATATGAAGCGCCAAAAAGAAGAAGTAGATAAAAATGTGGAAAGAGTAAATTTGCAGAAATTTCAAAAATTAGAAAGATGAGTTATAATGACGCTAAGAAAAGAAGTACTGATAGGATTAGTGAAGTATATAAATATGTATTGGTAATTATATAGAGCAGAAAAAGAGATGTAAGGTGAAAAGATGACATTTATTTTCAGCAGTATCTCATAATTTGATTCCATTACCATTGATATTGAAACTGAAATTATATCAAAGCTAAAAACTGACTTAGGAAATGAAAGACGAGTTATATGAAGCTAAGAAAAGAAGCAATGATAGGATTAATGAAGTATGTAAATACTTTTTGGCAATTAATAGGAAGGAAAACTAGATGTGAGATGGAACAATTGATATTGAATTGATAGCAAAGCGCCTTGTTTATTATCCCATCCTTGAACCATTGAACAATAAATAGCCAGTCCATGCCAATACAGCCTTTAGAAACAAAATTATATTGTTATTATGCAACTACTGAAGAAGCTGGTTTATTGACGAAACAGCCCTAATGACAATTTTCAAAAAAACTCTTTTCTCATGGTATTACTTTACCATATGTCATGTTTATCCTTGTTTCACAAAATTCACCATTTCACATTGAGGTCACTGAACCTGTCCTTTAGTTGCACCCCTCTTCGCTGTTGACTTAAAGTATAATCCATGAATCTAGCTTTAGAGAGGCAGAACCCGATAGCAAGCTTCTTATCAATCATTAATCTTTAAAGCAAATACATCTATTGCATTTATCATGTTGTCTTCTATCACACTATTATGCAGGCATCTGAAATCTTATCAATCATTAATCTTTCAAGCAAATACATCTATTATTGCATTTATCATGTTGTCTTCTATCACACTATTATGCAGGCATCTGAAATCTACATGCACGCTCTTTTGACTCTTTCTTATATGTCCTTTTCTACTTCTATTTACAGATTGTATTCTTATCTCGGCTGAGATCGCATGTTTTGCTGTATAAGAGCAAGAGCAGAAAGGCCACGGATTTTTTCTAGGTGCTGAGAAATAGAAAAATAGACCTTTTGACCATCCACAACAGCAGCACAGGGACGCCACCTTCCTCCAGCACTGATATCTTGCATTGGTGGCAGCTTATCTCTGAGGTTTGACATCTTGATTCCTACTCACCAAAAGCCACTGACCACTTCTCACAGATGTCCCTCACCACGTGTGCTGAACAATCTAATGCATTTGGTGAACATGTAAACATCTTTTGTGGCCTTTCTCTCTATTCCTGTGTGAGATCCGTAATTAGTTCACCGAATCACCGAGACTTATTCGGTGGCCTTTCTGTTCCTGCCCTAATGCTGAAATTTGTTTTCTTCTTGAATTTTACTTTACATGGTTTTCACTTCACTATTTGAAAGAGATTTGGTCCAAATCAAGGCAAAGTTTAAAAAATAAACATGGAAACACCATCTCAAGCTTACAGTGCCATAATGTTGTGAAAAAAAATCACCTCTGCCAAAACAGCCCTTATTGGGTTGAATAATAATTTCTTATATATAATGAGAACCGCTAATATCAAAAATTCTTCTTACAGGAATCTGGTAATAACACATCTTTCAAATCTGTTCTTTCCTTTTTCTTTAAAAATACAACTTACAATATGACCTTCCTGGTGAGTTATCATAAATAACAAAGTCAAACAGAACTGCCAACCCCAAGGTGTGAAAAAGTGTACAATCAAGTCAAAAAAGAGAAGATTGAAAGTATACCATTCTAGGGAAAAATAACAGCAGGAAAACCATTGATAACAAACTCATGTATTTACTTCATTACCAGACCTATCAGCAGGTACTCAGCACTGACTGTAGTGAGTACAATAATAGTAATTAATTTTTCAAAAGCTTCACTAATCTACAGATCTAAATATTCCAACAACAATGTACATATGCTTTTTAGCTGACCCTCAGCAATACTGGAAAAGCTTACCATCTAATCAGCTAAGTGTAAAATATCCTTACAATTCTTTCTGCTTGGCATACACTTGGTAGCTCTAGGGCAAAACATGGAAATTGCCCTGGTCCATAAAGTCTTGTTCATAGTATGTATATCAGCAGCCTGTTACATCAAATATAAAACGTCTATGTGCGTCCTAGGCCACAACAGCTTAGTGGTTCTCTCCTCCTGACTCTGGAGTTTGAAGCTTTTTCCCTGAGTGTTGTTAACAGTGTGTGCATCAATAGCCTGTTACAT
>JAUEKY010095159.1:0-10583 GCA_031833965.1 Scyllaea pelagica
TCTCTCTCTCTCTCTCTCTCTCTCTCTCTCTCTCTCTCTCTCTCTCTCTCTCTCTCTCCCTCCCTCCCTCTCTCTTTCTTTTCTGATGTTTAAAGGTTTTTTTAATTATGATCATATTGAGTGAGAGGGGAGAGATGTGTTCAAGAGAGCACTTTGACTCAAGTTGATTGGGTTTTTGTTTTTGTGTGTGAGAAATTAACATATTGTAAAAAACTAAGTTGAGAAAGAATCAGGTGTAAATTTATGCTCAAACTCGACTTGATGTCAGTGTTTTCAAAAGGAATTTTTTTTTTCTGAACCTCTGACAAACTGAACAAACCGATTCATCATAACATGCAACAAGAAGTGATCCATACTGCAGTTAAATCTCACAATTCAGTATGTAGACATTTATTCAACTAATAATTTCTTTACACCTTGATTCACATTTGCATGTTATTTGAATGCTGAAATAATTCCAAGACCAATTCTCAGCTTGATGATGTGGGTCCATATTGTTAACATGGGAACGTTTACATCAACAGCTGATCCACCAGCCTGACACAAGCCTGTACATTCTTTTCACTTGCTGGGGCTACATCGGAAGCCAGGGACAATATCAGCACACACCTTTCACTGACCTTGCCTTGGCTGCCAAGGAATTCAGCAAAATATTCAGGCAAAAGACTGGCAACATTTGGAAAGATGTGAACAAGTAAGGCATTTGCTCTGTCAGATTACTTATGCCAAACAAAAAAGTTTTCATTGTTGTTATTTAAACGTTTATCCATTTTTGTAACCAATGCTCCTTTTGCTTAGCGACTTTAAAAATCAAATTCTTTGCATTAAGTTGGGTGCAAGCAATGTATAATTATATATAGATGTATGTATGTATGTGTAGGTGTTCAGCTATACATCTGATTTTGACCCTTGCCAACAATTATCATTTTGAGGCAATTTTGCAACATTTGAATTAGAGTGGTAATTTCATGACTAATGAATTTGTTTGCATGTGATTGAATTTGTAATGCTTTTGTTTGTGGTTTCTCTTAAATACAAAGATGATGTTTTGTTTTATTTTTTTCTTCTTTAATTTTGTTTCCTGTTCTAGTTACAAGCAATAAGATAAAAATCTGAAATTAGATTTTAAAGTTTTTTGAAATGAAATCAGGAAATTGAACAGGTTGGATCTTTTCATCTCTGATTCATTTTTTTAATTTCTGTAAATGCTAGTGAGACAATCTCCATTTCTTATCCCACAGCTTTGAGATGAAGCCAAAGAAGTACAGACTACTGGATGAGTCAGCCAGGCAAGCACCGCCCTCGTCTAAGGGAATAGACATTGACCTGGAATCTGATCTACCATCACTGCTGCCCGATCACTTGTTCTCAATACTTACAAAAATGGTAAATTACATGCATTTGATAAATCATCTATGGACTGCAAACATGGAAGTAATCTAATTGGTGTGTTGTTTAGGAATATTTGATAACGTTTCTAACCAATTTGTTGCTGCCCTTTGTGTGCATGTCTTGGGCTTACTTCCTAGGATTTGCTGTGCTTAAAAACTAGAAAAGAAGGCTTCAATACATATGTAATGATTTGATACAAGACTTTTCCTAAGCTGTTAAAATTCTAAGGAGCCATTGCTTGTTGTATTTACTATTTACTGATTCAGACCAGCTGTCAGAGGTGTACGTGCCTATGATAGATGTAATGGATGTATACTGTTAGAAGATCAGTTCCTCAAGGATCTAGGTGGCCGCTTCTGTTGGGCAAGGATTTGATTAGTTGTTTAATTTCTTTTTACCAGACATTGAAAACTGGTAGGGCATTTCCAACAAAGCACAGGATGAATTTAAGAAGAGCATAGCATGATTAGTTTGAGTGGCGGACAGCGATTGATTAAATTTTAAACTAGAATAGTTGAGGGAACTTTCTGCTGGATCTTTTCCTCTCCACTGACTCAGAGGAAAAACGTTTGAGGCTTTTTCTAACAGAGTGCTTGCCACTTTAACAAATTCCTGAAAATTAGGATTTTTAATGATACAATAAGTATTTGGAATTGCGTTTGACTTCTTTGATGGCAGGCGATGATGTAGGCCTTAACTTTTCATTGATCTCATTCCTTCAACTATAAGACAATGTCGCCTTGTAAGAATCACCATTTCAGTGAAGCATAGGTTTTAACATCAACTGCAAATATTTTTGCTAATTGATTTTATTACATCTCGACTCTTATTTGTCTGTTTGTTTGTTTGTTTGTTTGTCTGTTTGTTTGTTTTATAAAAGAGGACCAAAAGACTTTCTTGGGGTCCCCACCTCCTCAAGCTGTAGACTGACAATTATTTTATCATTTTTCTTCCTTTTCTTTCAGATGAAGCCAAAACTTCTGGTGGAATCAATGGAACATGTGAAAGAAAGTAAATATGATTTCCTACCTTTTGGATTCCTCAAGAAAGAGAGACTGACAAAGGCACAAGAACTCTTGCTTGAAATAAAGTAAGTTCTCCCAGTCTTACTTGTCCCACAATGCATTAAAGACAGAAATAAGGACAAAGAAATAGATTGACAGCAAATGCTAAAATGAATCTCACTTAAAAACAATTCTTCTGTTGTTGTTATTTTTGTTTCCGATGAATATTTAGACCTATTTGTTTAAGATGAGAGACCTATACTGCCTTCCACTTTGTGTAAAATTTCAGGAATTCTGTTATCAGATTTTTTACCTGATTTTCAACCATTTTTTTCTTGTTCTAATTTATGTAATCTTTGTCTTTCTTCAATAGAAAAATTATTTCCGAAATGGACAAGTTCAAAGAAACTTCAAAGGATTTGGAGGAGGATGGGAAAAAAGCTTTCTATGATGAAAAAGTTAAAAAGGTAAGGAAGTGTCATAATGGAAGTGTTGTGAATTTTATCCTCATTGCCAAGTATTGATAAGAAAAGTGAAAAAAAAGTTTGCTCTATGATTCTTAAGTTAGATTTAAAAACTTCAACAAAAACATTTTAAGCAAGGGAATCAATGCAAAATTAAAGCAAGGGAGAAAGTAATAAATGATTGAAGTTTATCTTCATGCAATTAATCTCAGTCAGTTGTTCCTATATCATTTCTTATCACATTACTAAGTTCATGCTCATTTGTTTTCAACTATGCTTGATCAACTATTTACATGGTTCTTAGTCATGTTGGAAGGACTCATGATGAGAAACTTTCTCTCATTATCTATACAGCCTTTTTTCTATTTGTATGATTCGGAATAGGAAAATTGTGCAGTCATCCATTCTTTTCTCTCTCTTAAAATTTTGGCCTTTATAATGGGTTTAATTTTGGACACATTTGACCTTTTTTGCTTCTTCTACTTCCTCCCTCCCCCCCCCCCCCTTTTTTTTTCTCCAAAACAGATAGTGGAGATGAGCAATGAATACTTCCACATCATTCCAATCAAAGATTATGCAGTGGAAACATGCAAGCCTTTGGACAATGAGTCGATGGTCAATTGCCATCTGCAGGCAGTGGATGACCTCATCAATTACGATCTGGTGTTTAAGATGCTCTTGGGTGCCATGTCTAGCAAAGCTGGTGAGTCAAGGTCTGAGTATGTTTGTGTGTGTGTGTGTGTGTGTGTGTGTTTATGTGTGTATGTGTGTGGGTATGATATATGTACAGGGTGGAGGGGAAGGGAGGAAACAAAGGAGCGTGAGATTGCTGGAGGTGTTAAGTGTTTTATTTAAAGGATGACAAACATCTGCTGTCTCCATCTGTACCCACCTCCATAGGTCAATGCTAGGCAAATAGGTTGATGAGTGATAACAATAGACAAGCGCTTGAGGACTTTGTTATATAGCGCGAGGAGACAAATGTGCTTGTAAGTCAACCTTTGTGCTGGGGAGAGGAGGTGTTTGGCCTGCTGGAGGGGGTAGGGACTGGAAACACACCAGTACCATAGATTGTCTAGGAGTACTGTATTATTGGCCAGGTGGTGCAACAGTTACGCAACACTTGGTGTGTTTTTTTTCCCATGGTCTATGAATTACCAAAGAATTTAAGGATTTTTGCTTTTCTTCTTTGCTGCTTATCTGAAGTTAAAATGATTCCATTTTCGGTTTAACAATGTTCTTTAATATGAAGTTAATAATAAGCAAACAAATTTAGGGAATGATTTTTGTTTTAGAGGTTTTTCAGTTTACCCCTTTTCAGGTTGAACCTGTTTCATTGTATATTACTCTCAACACTTTACTTCCAGTCTTGTAGTCCGGTGGTTGGTTGGCTCTTTTTGTCACCTTAAGTTTAAAGCTTATCTGCGTTGTTGAGTGGTGCAGGTCTGAGGGAAAGGAAACAAATTTAGGAGTGTTATGTTTTGTCATATCAATAAGCTCTTTCATTTTATAATTTGCATCTCAAATCTTAGCAGAAATTCTGTGCATGACAATAGCAGGACTTTCTAAAAAAAAGATTGGTTGAATGATATGGTTTAACGCCTGCCTCTCCACAATTTAGGTTACATCGCTGGCTGAGTCTGGGACATGTTAACGTGCTGCCACACAGAGATAAATGAAGAAATCACATAGATATCTCACTTAGTCACATTTCCCATAATGCCAAACGCCAAGCGAGCAGCTGCTAAAAAAACTAGGTATGTCACGGTGTGGGAATCAAACCCGCCACCGACAGGTTACAAGGCGTATGCTCAAACAAGTCTGACAAGGAAGCTAATGGACTTTCTAAAAATTGAGAGTTATTGAAAATTGATGCTTTAGGGCATGAATGGTTTATCAGAAGAGCAACTAGGAGCACTGTTAAACCATTGATGGTTCAAAGCATCAAATGTTGACACACCTGCACACCTATTCTATCAATTTCAGCTTATTTCCCTTTTCTCTTTTCCTTTGTTTGTGTCAAGAAATTCACCCTGCTGATTACATGTACAAGTGTCTGGACTGCCACATGGAGCTGATGAAACCAGATGACCCCATGTCCCAGATGATCCTGAAATGTGTTCCCAGATCAGGTAAGAAGATTTCCCTCCACCATTTGCCTTTTATTCAGATGTACCTAATTACAGGGTTGCCATCCGCCCCTATTTCGTATTTGGAGATAACATATTTTTTGTAACAAATTACAAAAACAAGGATGTTAAATAACCCACAAGACCATGAAACAGTAGACTTCCCAGTAAGAAGAGGTCTGTCTTACCACTTAAAGATAGATTCCAGCAGTTCCAGTTCCCAATGCTCCCATTCCTCCACTTCATGACCATCTTCTCCCCCTACTTGAATCTTCTTCCATTTTGAATTGGTTAGCAGCAGCGGGATAAGATCTAGGAATCATTCAAAATTGGGATTTCCTTAAAAAAGGCACCATTATTGTAGGTTGGCTTTTTATGGCTCTATTTTACATAGTCTCAAATAAAAAAAACATTTTCTGTTTGTTCTTTGTGGGGCACATGCTGTCATCTGCAGCAACCTCAAGTCAGTAGAAATCATAAGCTCGTGATTATTACATGCTTGATTTTTAAGATTCATATTAGATATTCCTCATTTTTTTTAGTTTTTGGTTATTTTGCTTTGATTTGATGCTCTTTAGATAAGCCTCAGAAAAATTTAAGAAGCTACAATTTACCTGCATCATTGGCTGAAGTGGCTGAGCACTGGCCTTGGAAGTGGCAGGTCATGTGTTCAATCCCAGGCTGCCGCTTACCCAAGTCATAAAAATCATTTTTTCAGCAGCTGCCTACCTGGTGTATGGCCTTATGGGAACAGTGCCAAGACTTGTTAGCCCAATGTCAGTAAATAACTAGATGAGACATTTACGTTAAGGCTTCTGTTTGTCTCTGTTTTGCAACATGTCCAGAGTGCTAATTTTCATTTAGCTTTTTCTTTGTTTTCACACATTTTCAGCTTATGAAAGAATTGAAATAACTGGTATTTACAAAGTCTGTCGCTATGGTGAAATGGAAAGGCTTGAAAATTGCAAGATTCAAAACAGGCATTTTCTGTGGCATGGGTCCGGCACCAGAAACCTGTTGAGTATTCTGAGTCGTGGACTCATACTTCCCCAAAGCCACAGGAAGGTGAGTGATCATTACTACATTGTAAACAATTAATGATTTAGCAACTCTTTTCCTCTCCAAATACATTATGATGAGTTCACAGAACAATATGTAAAGACTTCCCTGAATATATTATCTACTTGAACAGCCTCAACCACTTCAACCACATCAGAGGTTAACTTCTGCACATTGCTTTGTTTTATTCTTTTATTGTTGTTTTTCTTTTTAATTCATTTTCTTTTAGATTTTATTTCCTCCATGAATACTTTGAATCTCATAGATGTATTGGCCTTGTTGGCACAAGGGGTTGAGTGTCTGCCTGTAACTGGTAGGTTTTTGGTTCAATCCCAGGTCATGACATACCTAAGCTGTAGAAATCTTTGTTATAGCAGCTGATTGCTCCATTTCCATTTCAAGTGTTCCATGAAGCGTCTGTTGTATCAGCTGCTTGGTACTGCTATGATGATAGTGTGAAGGTTAAGATCATATTTTTATTTCCATCGCATCCACAGGGCATCTTTTTTGCTGACAAGTTCTCGAAAAGCACATATTACAGTGAAGAGTTTATGTTTCTTTGTGAGGTATGTTATCTTGTATCTAAAATAGCATGATATGTTTTTAAAATGTTTTGATGTTGTCAAAACCTGTCACGCTAATTTTTTTTCTTTAGAACTAATGGCAGATCCTGTACTCTTCAATATTTTGCCGCCTTTCTTTTTCCCTATTGCTAACCGTTTTTGGTGAATTTTCCAAAATTTCAGTTTATAGAAAAAAGGATAAATCATTACATATTCAAATGTTCCTAACCAAAATTGATTCAGTTATTGTTAGTATCTGCTTTGCCTGGCTGTTGAAATATGAGCAAAATATATACCATTTAAAGTTACTTAAAGATTGAGCATAACAACTCATTTGAACGCAATAACTAAATTTTAGTTAGAAGAGGCTGAAAAAGTCTAAATCAATAAGATCAAACCCAAAATAGTTTCTTATTTATTGATCAACAATCCATTTGTGAACACTTACTATCTTAAGTGATCTAAAAACAAATATAAGAGACCTTCATGGCGTCAAGACTCCGTATCTCTTTAAGGCAGGGGGAAAAGGTAACATTTGTCCATAATTTCTGCTTGTTTCTCTAAGAAAATTCCCAGAAAAGAAAAGGGGAGTTGGAAGGTACTTTTTTTGTTCTATCATGTGCCTCTATGTTGTATACTTAGATGTGTTAAGAGAGATGAAATTAATCAATGAAGTGGTTAAGTTTATCGCAAGAATAGAATGTGTGAAGTTAGATTATTTCACTACAATTTACACTGAAACCTCGTTATACCGCCAACAATGGGGCCGCTAGTAATCTGGCGTTATAAAGAGAATGGCAGTATAGCGAGAGCTGTTTCTGATGTGACTTTATGATATAGTAGCCAAACTCAGCAAAAAGCAGGCGATATGCAGGAATGGATGTACAACTGGGGCAGTATAACAAGGTTTCACTGTGATCATGTAATTGGAGTATATTTATCATATTGACTTCATTACTACAATTTTTATATCAATCCACACTAAAGGGCAGGCAGCTCACACTTTAGATGATGGGGATGTATTTGTTTTTTTTATGTCAAGTTCATTTTCTTTATTAGAGAGGGAATTTCTCTGGATCATGCCATTAAGCCAAGCAGGTGATCATCCCCCTGTGACCTTTTGGTGGTAGTGGTAGGATTTCAATTTTGCCCCGACAGCGGCCTTGCAGCCTACTCTTTTCGATTTCCAACTGCCAAGGGTTCTTTAACATGCACAACATGCACATGGGACCTCTGGGTTTATCGTCCATCTCCAATAGGACTAGGCTCTTAATCCCCCCTAACTATATTGTACCGTAAGCCACTCCCCTGATCCCTTCAAGAAAGATAATTCACAAGGCTTTAAACTACAATATTTGATGAGACTATGGGCACCAACACTCTGGACTCAAAGAGTCTGTTGACAGCAAAAGTAATAAGAACAAGTCCCAATGTAGCCCGTTCCGCTCTAATGATCAGAAACAAGACAACCGGGAGATTGGCGCAGAGCCTCTTCACGTCTTGGGACAGACTATCACACAGATTCCCTCACACCACACATCCAAAGCAAACAATCTCTGTAGTAGCAGAAGTGAGGTAAAGAGTTAAAGAGCATTCAAAACTTTCAACAACAACATCCTGATCAGTCAACATCTAACATCATTCATTGGTTGATATCCATTAAATTCATCGCATCGTCGTTCTCCTGAATTCTGTTTCCTTCCTTTGAATCCAGCGGGAAGGACGGCTATTTGCCACCCATCAACTCTTGTCGCTTGAGCTCCGTCATTTCATCCACTTGTTTCAACTTGCCGTGCATCAAATCTTTTACCTGGGGAAATCAAGCAACAACGATATCGTCTCAGGGGGAGGCATCAGGAAGATACTTACTGCTTCATGACAACACATTTAGTATTAGGGAGCACGGGTGGTGGGGAAGAGGAAAAGTGTTGTAGCTGAATGGACAGTTTTAGATTTTACTACAGAGCGAGCTCCACCTTGACCTAGATAGCTAAATAGCAGATGTTTGTTTGTTTGTTTCTTTCTTGAGGGTTTTACAGCGCTATCGGCACAATTTAGGCCATGTCAACGCCCGTGCAGATCTTTAACTTCCTAGCAAAAAGAGCAATCACACTAGTGTCCGCCTGCCAGAACTACCACAGCAAAAAACACCAGGGATCACAGGGAAACTTCCCACATGTCATCTCGTGTTAGACGACGACAAAGATGTTATGGTTAAACGCCTGATTCTACACAATTTAGGTCACATCGCCGGCAGAGCGCTCTGGACATATTAATGTGCTGCCACACAGAAATAAAAAGAGAACTCACATGAATATCTCACCCCGTCATATTATACTGACACCGGGGCAACCAGTCTTAAGACTGTTCCCATTATGCCAAACGCCAGGCAGGCAGCTGCAAAAAAACCATTTTTACGACTTAGGTATGTCATGGTGTGGGAATTGGACCCGCTACCTACCGGTTACGAGGCGACAAAGTGCACCAACAAAGCAGGTCACTTGTTAAAATAAACCAACTCTCGTAGTCATGAAATTATGGACGTTTGTAAGAGTGAGGGGTGGTATAGAAATTAAAACTCGCAGGACTGTTAATAATTTCATCAGTTGATGATTCAACAATCTTAATGGTGTCCCTCCTCACCATCTCATCGGCAGCTTTCAAGTCGTCAGCAGAGTGGCCCTCCTTGGACGCTTTGATCTTCTTGGCGTGTTTGGAGTAGGTGTCTCTCAGCTGCTTCTTGCACTTCTCGCTGAGCATCTTGGCGCTCTTCACCAGGCCCTCGCGGTGCTCACGGGTCACTCTGGAAATTACACACCGTAGATCATATGAGTTGCCTGTAGTGGCTAAGCAGCGTATCTTTTATAGATAAGGCTGCAAGTCCAATCTAAGGCTACATTAAAATTTGTTTGACCTCCCTAGATGTACACCTCAATGTGTATTTTCTTTTGAGTCATTCAAGAGTGGGCACAGTGGGCTAGCCACCTGCTTGTCTTAATCTATTGGTTCAGAGTTTTACTGACTTTTGTTTTATATCAGATTGGGTTTGTACTTTTATTACCCATTCTGGTGTCAAACATTATGTCGGGTCCCTACGCTGCCCATTGGGTGGTACAAAATGGAACCTGATAACAAATCAAAAACAAAACGTAAAAATATGACTGACTTAATTAGAGTTTGAGAACAGTGATTATGAATTTATAAAACTGAGAAATTAATTACTTATGTTCCCAATTGTTTAAAACAATTTACAAACTTAAACAGAAAGCAAGAAATGGGCACAACTTGCGTCCATCACAACTGATAGTGTGGCGTAGTAGTTTAGTGGTAGACTCTTGGACTTTTAATTGTGAAATTGTTTGCTCAATTCTGGTAAGAATGCAAAATTGAGTCCTTGAAAAAGATCATTAAATAGTTCTATTCCCACTCCACTCAGGCGTGTATGAGTGCTTGGTGATTACCAGCATCGTCCCGTCTGGAATAGAATGAACAAGTGCCTAGGAGTTCTGAGGGTTGTGTGTTTTGTAAACTGCCTTGAGCACATGCAGTGGATATTGGGCTGTATAATTATAAGGTTGCCCTTTCCTCTCCTCCCTCCCCTCCCCAATGTGATGAATACTGAGTCAAAATAGTGAAGACCAGACTTGTGTTGTTGGACATATGAAGACTTCTTGTTCAGGTCAAAGTTGAGCCTATTGCAGATTCACCTCACAGCTGCACCTATGGTAACACTAATGATTATGATAATAATAAAAAATCATGCAGGGTTTTCAGGTATTGCTTACCCTTGAAGACTGAAAAATTCAGATATCATGTGACCTATGTTTGTGTCTACATCTCTGTTTTTGTGTTTTATGTGTGTATCTGTTTGCCACAGTTTACATGTTTTTTCCTATATTTGTGAGGCAAGTTATAACATTCCCTTCTAACTCAAATCTACTGCTCACTGCTTAGTCTCAACATGGAACAAGT
>JAUEKY010095270.1:0-10580 GCA_031833965.1 Scyllaea pelagica
AGAGATAGAGAGAGAGAGAGAGAGAGAGAGAGAGAGAGAGAGAGAGAGAGAGAGAGAGAGAGAGAGAGAGAGAGATGGTTGACAATTAAGAAATACCAGCTCCACATATAAACCAATAACAAAGAAAGCGGGATACAGTGAACAGATCAGGAAGAGTAAGGATTGTACTGTCAAAATTTGTTGGCCAAAATTAACTTAGAATTAGAGTCCCCACCACAAACAAAATTCATTACATGTACAGCAAACTCCCGGTGGTGAACACAATGCAAGAATTTACATGATCCAACAGACTACAAAAAATGAAAACAGCTAATATAGCTAAAATCAAATACATAGGAATAAAAGATAAGTAAATCACAAGAAATAGGAACAAATAAAGACTTTATTTGTATATAGAATCATATCATATGTGTATAACAATTTTAAGTCTAAAATGATAATCTAGAAGACTTATTATTGAAGTACCTAAAATATAAAATATTTATACAGATACATATCCAAACCAAACACACAGACATTTTGTTTGAAAAAAAATCCCTGTAAAAATAAAATATAAAGAATACAATATTTCCCATGCATCTGATACACATTACAGCTTCATCATCAGTTTCTGGATTAGAGAAAAACAAAATGCATTGACATGAATATTTAATCAACAAGATGAAGGCATCCTGAATACAACTCTACTGCCAATGTTTGTGCCAAATGAATTTTAAACCAACTTTTATTTGATGAATATAAAATAAAACAAAACTGCTGCTGAAAAAAAAATGTCATAAAAAGTCTCTTTATGCACTCATTTGCTACAATGCTCAATCACTATGAAGGCCGCAAAATAAAAGGTTAGGTCAAAAGGGAAAAAAAATTTCTTGGGAAATTGGAAAAATTATCTGATTAATAATGGTTTTGGATTATGATTTGAATAAACTTCATAACCCCAACCCCTGTCAGGGTATTAACTTAAAGATGAATTTTTAACTCTGAGGTAGGGTGAAGGGAAAAGGGCTATGGTAAAATACTGGCAGTAAAAAAATAAAGAATCCTGACAATATAGATTTGCGAATATGTGAAAATGATGATGGAAAACTGTTTGAAGATAGATGTTTAGATCATGGTTTTTCCATTCTTGTGTATTGAGATAAAAACTTTGAATCATAATTCTTGTTTCCCCTCTCACATGCTGTCTAAACAGATAACTTCATTAGATAATTGAGCTATAAAATGTCAAACTATGAATTTCCTTGTTTCATACTTTTGAGTTGTTAATCAAATAAACGTCACCCAATCCAAGCAGGAGAGAGGACAAATGGGTGTGAGGAAATAAAGTAATTAAAGCAGTCTATGCAAAGCAAACCTCAGCTAGAATATCATGAACTACAATTTCCAAACTGGAAAAGTGTTTGTGTTTTTCAAACAATCTTCCCTTTGAAAGGAAAAGAGGTAGAAACAATAAAACTACATCAGGAAACCAGTTCGCTCTCTACTGGGGAAAAAACTGTTAACAAAAGCTCTGGCATGCATTAAAGTCTAGGGTAGCCCTTTTTGCATCTTTGAATTTTTTTTCCAAATTTATTTTTATTGTGTTATCAATTTCCCTTTTGTACCGCCCAATGGGCAGTGTAGGGACCCAACATAATGTTTGATACCAGAATGTGTCAAAATGTACAAACCCGATCTGATATCAAACAAAAGTCTCTGGGACAAGAGATTAAGACAAGCAAGTGGCTAGCCCACTGTGCCCACTCATGAATGACTCAAAGAAAATACACATTGAGGTGTATATCTAGGGAGGTCAAACAAATTTTAGGGCAGTTTGAGATTGGACTTGCAGTCTTATCCACAAAGATACACTGCTTAGCCACTAAGTTATGGCAATTAATTCCTCCATTCTTTCGTCTTCCTTAATTGAGAGATGAAACTGGATATGAGACTTTCCAACCTGAACTAAGAAAGTGGGAACACTCATATAGCATATATAACATACTATCATACTCATCACCGTATGGGGCCTCACGAATCTTATCTATCAATCGCTTTCAGCAAAGTGGTGAGGGGAAACATATGAAAAGCCCATCATTAACATTTGAATAAATTGAAAAGAAAATCCTTAAAAACATTCATCCTTCCAGAACAAAACCAAACATTAACAATTTTTTTTACTTACATAATCACAGTATCTTTCTTATTTCTGGCGATAATGAGAATGTAACATTTCATTTTGGGTAAAGAGAACAAGGTGATGGGAAATAACTAATGTTTAGTAAAAAAATCTTTGCTTTTCTGTTTAATAAGAGCTAAATGATCTGAAATCAGTGTTATCATTATGTTTTCACATTGCTGATTTAAACATGATGTCAAATTTATGCAGAAAGTTGAGCTAAACATTTCTAGGGGAAATAATATACAACAAGATGATGAATTCCCTTCATTAACAAAGCAGCATGGCAAGAAATGGAGATTGATTTCTATACAGAGTAATTCAAACATTTTCCAGCTATTGCTTTCCATTAGGTCTTGTTGAGCATCAGGCAAAGAAAGGCAAAACACTACATGTCTACATGGGAAATATATCAAGCACTATGAGAGTATGGCATGTATGCATATAATAAGAACAAACAAATAATATGACAAAATGTTATATAAAAATACAAGACAAGTCTTAATATCACTGTAAACTAGAAGTCACATTCATCCATCAACTGGCATCTAAAAATAGCCTTGACATAACAAATCATAATCACAACAAAAATTCATTTTTGTCAAACAAATGGAACGGCATAACATGTATGACATGAACTTCAGGAGAAGAAACAAGGCAATATATAATATATCATTCGAATGAATATAGTTATAAATGGAATAGCTAGAATTGGAACTAAGTTCTCAGTTCAGTTATCAGGCATTGGTGACAATTGCTTTGAGAATATACAAAAGAGATACTTCTCCACAAGGGAAATTAGATTGTAATTTTCAGGCATAAGGTATACCAATGACATTGACACACTTTTAGTTATAACTCCCATGACGTTACAGTTATTGTTAAATTGATAGCCACACTAGTTTTCTTCCACAATTAAAAGTGTGTCAAGACTAACTAACAAAAAAGAAATGATCCAATTTAAGAATACAAACTGTTTTCCTGTAAGTTTATACCCTAGATGCATAGTGATCTTTTCATTGCATTGGTAATTCTTTATCCACACGTCTTTAAGGGCAAAGCTAGTCATATGAAATGACAGTTTAGTCAGGGATAATTGGACCAACCAATGGGATGGCAGACAACGTTACCTCAACCCAAAAGGAAGAAAATGAAAGTAAGAAATCCCAAACATGATAACCTTATTCTCTGTAGAATCTCATATATATAACAAGAGCTGTGAAAATAATGCAAATTAAAAGAGAAAAAAGTGATAAAACAAAAGCAAATGGTCTAAAGACATTCAGTGAAAACATAAGCTCATTTGTGTTGAGGGGAATTTTTAAAATGAGGATGGAAAAATTTCAAGCTCCTTTACCAATAAAAAGTTCAAGTGTTTTGTTTTTGTTTCATTTTTTAGTTCTTTACACATAAAAGTAAATTTAATCAGTCTATTTCATTTGTTATGAGATAATCTTGATGATATTTGAAAATAACCCCAATTGAATAGAAAAAGATCTCTATAAAGGAACAAAATTCTAATGAATTAATTATTCCCCTGATCAGTTTGCCAACATCATCGCCTCAAAGTTTAACTTTTAGCTGGGCTGGTAGAGAGCACCCCGCCAGTTTTTGTAGGGGAACCAAACTTGGGAGGACTGACAGAGTAGATTCCCCTGGGCATATCGGCTTCCTCCATTGACATGGAGCGTGTTCGGCCAGGGGGGGTGCCACTGCTGTCAATGGACGAGGAACGCTGCACACGAGGCATAGGCACACCACCAACTGCAGACACAAAAAAATAATATTTCAGTCTTTATATCATCAATCAGATGAACTGCAAAACTTGTTTGCTCTCATACAGTACATCTTTTATAATCTTATAAACTTATGCATGGTACACTTCGCTAGGAAGCAATTTAACATTTAATAATATCATCTGTATTGAAACAACTATTGACACATGCCTGAACCACTAACTTGACTTTGATACCTGAATATTCTTAACTAACTTGTCCTTACCTTTCTGTTTTTACCTCTTCCCTTACTTATGAAATTCTGTACTGTCTAGACAATATATCAAAAAATAAGTTCTCTCCCTTTACTGCTTTCTTTAAGGAAAACACAAATTTTACAAAGCTCTACACTCAATTCAAATGACCCTTCAAAACTATCATTGTAACCAGCTGAAGCAGCTTTGGAAGATGCTCACCTTATTATACGGTTTAGTAACAGAATTAAAAAAATCAAATTTCTTAGAAATCAAAGTCTTATTTTGTCATTTTGATGATGTGTTCCTAAGATGAGGAATATTCTACAAAAAGTAAAAAACCATTCCACTATGTATCGAGTTCTGTTCACTTTCCAATTCTAAATATCTGCCCCAATTCATTTCAGCTTTTTATAACAATTATCGTAATTAATTCGGAACTATACATGTAAAAAAAAAAAAAAGAGAAAAAAAAGCAAACTATTTGATATAAAAATATGAACTTATGCATGTCAGGCTTACTTGTTATATCATTTTCATTGTATCCTATTTCATAAACAAACAGTATGAGTATCATACCCATGGGTTAATTTAGTGATTCCAATGCCAGTTTCTATTATGAGTTAAACAGCTAAGTACTGACCTAAAAATAAAGGCAAAAGGAAAGGCTTTTACCCTAAGATTGCATTACGAGGATTTTCTTTAAACCAGCTATTACCAACTGAAAAAAACAGTATGTATACCTAGCCCCATGCCTTGCAAGAAATATAACAGACTCTCTGCAAATCTCTCAGGCTGTGGGTAGAAAAACAAGTAAACTATGAGCACAATGGAGAAATTTGCCACGGGCACAAACAATAACAATTTTAAAACTACTCATGAAAACTCCTAGCATAAAATTGATAGCAGAAAAAGAAATGATTAAGTTGTACTAGGGATTTCATGGTATAAAACAAAATTAAACTCTCACAAAAAACAAACCCAATCTATAGTTAAAATTTGAATAGAAAAACAAATCATCAAAATTATCATAAAGCTGAGAAGTATCAAAATCAGTATTACTGTTATTATTATTACCATCTTTATCATTATCATTGTCATTGTCATTATCATTGTTGTTGTCATAATCATTATTCTAATTATTACCATTATTATCATCATAATCATCATCATCCTAATTGTTTCTTCTTATCATTTTAGTTATTGCATCAAATCAATCAGGAAGCATTTCCCTTTCCCTTCAGAAACACCGATTACAAAGAGTGTTTCACTTATCCGGAGGAGGCACAAGGTAAACATCCAAAGAGTGATAATATAAAATGAATGCAAGTAAAAGTGAAAAATTTGCAGCAATGTCTACCTTCTCCTCCAGGACATTAGCAACTCCATCAATCTCCAAAATCTCACAAGAGTTCTTGTTGAGTTTTTCCCTCATGCGAACAAACAGGTTGTGGACAGAGTCATTGAAAGAAGCTTTGTTGCCAGTCACCATCAGGACCTGACACCTAAGGAATCAAGAGGTGATAAGTAAATTGATGGAAAGATTGGCTGAGAGGATCAACTCTTTCACTACTCTGAGGTAAATTCTTAGCTCTTTTAAAAATTACTAGGGACACATTTCAGTTTGTTAATAATGACAGCGTAAGGTGAGCAAAAAAGGCAAAGTTAGTATCATAATTATTATAATCTAATTGGTATAGACACATCATACATCAAGTTTTCAGCATATAATGAAAAATATGAATAAACATACTGCATTTATCTTCTGTTTAGATTTATCTATGAAAGCAGGCTTAAAATGACCAACTACAGTGTATGTTAGCGAGTAGTGAATAGGAAGGTACACGACTGGCTGCATGGTGTGTAAGCAAGTAGCGAGCTAATCAGTCCACTCACTAATGAAAAAAAGAATATTTTGTTCAGGCTCAATCAGCACTGATGCCTAAAAGTTTTTTTCCCTGAATGATTAAGAAAGACCTTCAAGCTATCAACAACAAAGAGAAAAAGGTACTTTTTAAATAAGTCAGACAAAAATGAGGGTAAGATGGAATACCTGATACCAAAAGTTTTGTTCTGCACCCTAAAAAAAGTCCTAAGTAAAATTGTCCTGAACAATGACTAAGTGTTGAGAATTTCTTGTCACCATGCCAAAATGGTTCCAAACACAGTGGAGCTAAATTCAAGTGACAGTGTATGGAATTATGAAAGGCTTGAAATAAGAACCAAAAAGTTGATATAGGAATTCACATATCTTTTAAAGATATGAGCTCTGCTTTGATAGCAGAGTAAAAAAAAATTTGATATGAGTCCTGGAAAGATTTCTAGAGATAGACCATAAGAAATTAATACACCAACAAACAAAACCATCAAAATACCTACAGCACTTATAGTAGCCCAAATAGATAGCCTTTTACTTATTCTATTCATCTTATACATTGATGCAGCATTACCAGATCTTAAAACTACTCTGTTGCAGAGGGAAAATATTAAAGAAGTGATCTACACTGTCCATGTTTACCTGAGCATTGACTCTAAGGAAGAAGCAAAATAGAATTTTTTCCAATGATAACAAATACACTAAAAGAGGGTAATCTGACAGCAAACTAATTAAAAACTGAAACAACAAGAGGGCTATGACTTCAAGAAGAATGGAAAGAAAAGATTTAATTACGAAAACCTTATTGATGAAAATGAAGACAATCAAAGAAGAAGGACACTTACATAAAAGATCTGTAACCAACTCAAAACAATAAAGATGAGGAAAGAGATGATAAATAACAATGGCTAATTATGTTCTATAAAACATTCCTCCTATTGATGGCCTAAAACACTTACTTCAGCTTTCCAACATTGTCTGTAATATTAGATCGCCTGTGAAAATAAAAAACATGAACATCTAGGCATTATTTACAAAAAAACTCTAAGGATGTATGAATGACAATTGTGCTGATGTTGCTGCTGCTGCTTCAGACATAAAGATGATGGTAAAGAGAAAAATAGATAAATCCTTGTGTGAGAGGAAAATAAATTGAAGATATAATATGTCCCAGCCTCCCTAACTAGATATCAAATAAGTCAAAATGTGCACATGAACATTCTTAAAGATAACAAAAAATCTCTAATGTCTTCAATATTAAAAGAAAGATGATCTTCTTCATTTGATGTCTTTATTATCTTTTTGGAACACATCGAGTATCTTTTCCAAATCAATATGCAAGCTTGAATGCAACATATCTGACTGATTGAATTTTCCACTTATTAGTCAATTTTTCAATTCAATGACTACTGTAATGAACATGCTTTGCTTATTGTGGGCAAATTGATCATGTTCTTGAATCAAGTGATCCTAGGTTAACAAAAAAACCTAAAAGCAGTCCAGAATTGCCAATCCAATCTAATTCAATACTGTAAAAGCTTTATAAATGAAGATAAACATTACATCGTGTAGAAGTAAATGTTTTTGGAACTTTGCGCTGGTTTATGACTACTAGATCAAAAAAGGGATCATTTCATAATTTTGTTTTGAATGGAAAAAGGTGTCAGATTCTTTAATACAAACTCAAGCAAGAAAATCCACATCCTGATTGTACTGAGGTTGTAAGATATTCTTATGGATATTCATCAACCAAATATCCCTTTATTTTGTCTTCTTAATGGTTTTGAAATCAATTTTGACTTTGTGCATACACCTTTTCCCTCAACTTAAATGCTAATAAAAGACTTCTTTTTGTGAGAGAGATAATCCAATGGCAATAATTCTTTCCTACACAGTCCTGAAATAAGAAATACTTTGAGAGGCTGCTATTAAAAAGAGAAAAGTGCTTCAAACAAATAACTATCAGTCTAACATCTTAGTGTGAGTTTTGTATTGAGCAAACAAAAGACAACATCCCTTTTCAGACTTTCAACTAAACTAGAGAAATAACAATTAGTAAGTCCAGTTATCCTAACAAACAATCAACTTACTTCATAAAGGCTTGAACAAAACGCTTAAGGTTCTTGGCATTGATTTTAGACCGAAGGGACTCCTGGAAACTCTCGATGACATGAGTAAGCTGCTCCTTGTTTTCTGCCTTTTCGAACTGAAATAATGGAACATAGCATTTGATTTAAATTTTTTCAGCAATCTCCTATTACCTCTGTTATGACTAAGAAAAAAAAAGGACTAAGTACATAGAAGCAAGCAATAGTGTTCTTACATCAACAAGTACTGATTGAACAAGAAATAGAAAAGAGACAAATAGGAGTATCTAAGTAATACTTGGTCCAGTTTTTTTGCATGTGGATTACACATTAATTAATGTCTGACTTGACTGGCATTATTTCATTTTTGAACAACATCTTGTTGCAACTTAATGCTCTAAATGCTCTACTTAATGACAGACTTTGATTATCTCTTCAGCTGTTAAAAGCATCAATTGAATTTACAGAAATAGCACTAAAACACCTATCAAAAAGCCATGGGGATTAACTCCCTTGGACTTCCAATCATTAATTGTTAACTTTGATCCTTGCAATTTTGTCTGGGGTTGATAACTCCCTTGGACTTCCAATGATTAATTGTAAAACTTGATCCTTGCTATTATGTCTGGGGCTTTCTTCTATTTTTCTTTCATTATTCATCATTACAGCTGTTGCTTTTTTCCTCAATCCTTTCAGACCTATGTTTCTGACATTTTTCCCAATCTCTTGCTGGAGTCAGGTGTTTTAGGCGGCAAGATTTTTGCGCTGAGAATCATAAAAAGATAAATGAAGGCATCTTCATGTCTTTCTCTCTTGACCTGTGACCTCTACTGTAGAGGTTGAATAAGATGAGAGAATCTCCTCAACCAAATCTCATCATGGCTATTTTCGTTTGTCTCATTTTGATTCCTTTATCTTCCTTATTTTCCTTCTGTGAATGATTCATTCCAAATTTTATATGTCTACATTTGGCCTGTTTATTTTGCTGGGTTTTTTTGCTAAAAGAAAAAAAAATTCCTTCATTATTCTAGAAGTATAGTGAGGCTTTAAATATTGCAATATCCTCTTAACATGTCTTACAATTGGGACCAAATCCAACAGCAACATCAAGAACGTAAGACAAAGCCAAAATGGAGGGATGAATATGAGTAGAGTAAGGAGCATTTTCAAAGGACTCGACACTGTACCACTGCATATGGGAAATAATCGCAAACACACTGCTCAAAAGGCAGAATCTATTTTGGGAATATCATAATGTATTACTCTTTGTTTACATTTAATTTGTTCTTGATTTATCTTATCCAGGTCAATGAAGAGTTCGTTTGTTGACTTATTTTTGTTTTAGAATATGCCTTGTAGCTGGTTTATTCTTTCTTGTTATTGAAGGTTTCTAATCCTTTCAAATTGCCTTCATCGTTCATTACATTTATGTACAAACATTACATCTACCTCTAGGCTACAAAGCCACACATGCCTAATGCCATTTTGTGCAGCTTTCGGGTCTTGTGGTAGACTCTTAGACTGGTAATCATCTGGTTGCAAGTTTGATGCCTTGTTGCAAACCTTGCAAAGTTGAGTCCTTGGACAAGGTTCTGATCTCACATTCTCCAAATCCCCTCAGGTGTGAATGAATACCTGGCTATTCAGAGCATTGTGCCTATCCAAAAAATGTACTAGTGTCTAATCGGCTGCATGTCTCATCCCATTTCTTTTGTGTTGCTGTTGGCTTGGGACCCCTTGTAAAATTATTAGAGCACACCTAATGGATATTGTGCTATATAGAGATAATTTCCTTCAAATTGTATCTGATTTATATTTTACTCTCTGTCTTTTATTCCACTCTATAGTTTGCTCAAGAACTTTTCCTTCTCTTCTATCCAGTAATTCATTTGACAAAAAAATAAAACAAAATACAAACCAAAATAACCCTAGAACTTGAAGATTCTGAAAAAGACTCCCCTAACAAAAAAAAAAACACTTTAACACAAAGAAAAAAAAACATCACAGTAGTCCTTGCTGAAAAGCTGAGTACCAAAAGCAAGTCATGGAGGGCAGGGGAAGGGGGCAATGCTTGACAGTGGATGCTGCAGGACATGATAACTAAACTCAAAAAGGTAGGTCCAGTTATAAACTGTAATGGCTTAACCTCTGAACTTGAATAGACATGATAAAAAAGGCACTCTATTTCAAATCTTCATTTCATTACGGTTCTTGTAGGGGCGGGTTCCTTTTATTATTAAAGAGCTATGGCATAATCAAAATGGTTATTGGAGTAGCAGGAAAAGCAAAGGTGTTGGCTGAAAAGGAATAGATTCCCAGGATCTCTTGGCTTAAAAATAGACTAGGTCATATGGTTTTGAAATTAACCATTGATAAAAACCTGAGAGAAGAATCTGCACTGTGTGTCTCTCTGTCTCTTTCTCTCTGTCTGTCTCTCTCTCTCTCTCTCTCTCTCTCTCTCTCTCTCTCTCTCTCTCTCTCTCTCTCTCT
>JAUEKY010095381.1:0-10576 GCA_031833965.1 Scyllaea pelagica
ATATATATATAGAGAGAGAGAGAGAGAGAGAGAGAGAGAGATACATTTGCCGAAAAAGATCACTTTAAACTCATAGCAGATATTCATGACCATTGCTGATCTCTCTGCGCACACAAGTTGTAAGAATGGGTTCTCAGAAAACCATAAAATATCAAACATAATATTTGATACATGTATACAGAAAGAAGGGGTATCTCCCGCACAATTTGTGTTAAAAAGCTTTTGATAGTTATGATCTATAATGAGAAGAAAACAATTTATGGCCGAGAAAAAAAATGTTTTGTATAACTATGTACTCGTGTATTTCAACGATAAAATTTGACGGCAAAAGCCAAAAGAAAACAGCAAGCAAAAACAGCACTTTCATGATAAATCAGCATTTGTCGGCTACATTTTAAACTAAATTACACAAAACTCTACAGAATTATGATTTTCTCTAGACGAAACGTATCTGGTTTTTTTTCAGGTCATGAAGAGAGGAGGTTCCTGTATTTTGAGCTTCAAGACAGGTTGTACCACCCGGTTGCCTTTTATTTTGCAAAGGTAATAGTTTCGCCCCTCAATCATACATACAAAATAATGAGTTGTTTCGGGGTTTTGTGCACTGTGCGGAATTCCTGGCATAATGTAAATGTTGAAGAATACTATACGCTAGTCCTTATATTTCACTGTTAGAGCAGCAACAATGAATGTATCGTTTCCATAAATGGTTCATCGGCCCATGCAGTAACATTGTTTTCAAGAGTAATAACCAATTTTCCTTTTGCAAATTACGATTTGTTCCCCCTTATTAAGTGCAGATCAAACAAAAAAGGAATAAGTAATTATATTGTTCATTTCTTAATGTCAAAATAGGTAATGACTTTCCTCACGAGTATAGAATCGTAGGTGATTATACAGTCCACAGCTTGGAGATGCAATGGAATAAACAAGAGCTCTGGGGTCCAGTCAAAAAAAAGATAATAATATATGATCAAATGCCCGTATCCTAAAAGAGACCGATTTGGATGTTTTTCCTTGGCTATAACAAAATTTGCAAATGAGCTGATTATTCTGGGTACATAAATGGTGTTTATTATGAGCTGACATAATTTTTAAGGATGATATAAAAGTCTACTAGTCTTCTGATGAATTTGCATGATATCTTTGTTTATAACATATATGCATGTATGTAGTGTATATTACATATGTTTGTATTAATGTATGTATGTATGTACCGGTACTTAATTTTGTCCATGCAATAGGCATATTGTGATTTATATCAATAAGGTATATTAGTATCAATGTAAAGGTTAAAGACCTGGTTAAGCTTATATAAATCACTCAGCGAGTCAATGACACCATTTAGATAAGCTAGCTGATAACCCCGCGAACTTGCGGATGAGAAAGCACAGTTTTGGGGGTTTTTCTTTTTTGTTTGCGCACAACATAAGACTGAACATCTACTGAACGCCTTGCTTTGGAAAGGAAGTGGTTCGCATTAGCCATTTCGACGTCTTTAGAAATACATTATGCATTTCAGCTTGCAATTTAAAAAATTGGCCCTTTTTCGTAAAAAGTATGTTCCCACTCCAATCTTCATGGAAAAATACACCTGTATCCCAATTTTCATTTTTGTAGGTGGTGTAGAAATGCTCGGTTAGTGTGGCTTCATTTTTTGCCACCGTCAATTAATAATAGATGCGTTATCAAGAACTTGGGTTTTCTGACATTTCAATGCAATCAACTTCCCGCTCAATTTCTAATCACTAGGTTCTGAAATCAATCCTCCATTGATAATTACCATTGAAACGACCAATTCATGATACAACATGTTTCAGATGATCACAGAGCTGCCCCTGCACTTGATCTATGTGCTGACGTATTGCATTCCTGTGTACTTCATGGCCGGTCTAGATGTGGACGTCCTTACCTCCTTCGTGGTAAATAAGCGGATTTACTTTCTCTTCTTCAATTATCACAAATGAGTAGTGACTGTGGTAATCATGAAAAAAATATCATGCATACTCTAATACTATAACACATGTTGTATTACATTGCTTAATCTCACTACAGGCTTCGTTCACGCAAGTGGTTGATCGCTCCTTCAAAACTGGTAGGTGGTGGGTTCGATCCCACACCGTGACATGCCTTAAGCAGCTGCCCGCCTGGCGTTCGGCATTATGAGAGATAAGACTAGTTGGCCCGGTGTTAGCATGATGTGGCTGGGTTAGCTATTCGTGTAGATTCAACGATTTTGCTCTGTGTGGCAGCATATCAACATATCCAGAGCGCCGTGCCGGTGATATGGCCTATGTAGTGCTGAAATTGGTGTTAAACCCTTTACGGCCAACAGCAACGCACCTCAATCTAAGGTTGAATAATTTCCAAATTGAAAGCGCTTTGTCTATTCTAAAATAACATTGCGTTTATTTTTGACAAAAAGCAAGAAGGAATGTCATACATTCTGTAAAGGAGGTTATGTTTTCCAAAAGTTCAAATTATGAAAGGAAAACTAATTGAAATAGACTTAATATCTGTTATTAAAAAAAAAAAGAAATATGCTTTGACCGTGTAACCTCTCTTATCTATCTCAGACTCTTAACACATTAACATTCTATTCCCTAAGCTTGATTAGTCTACAAGGTATTCTTTACAACAGAAAAATATAACTGGTGGATGTTGCTTTATATGAATGTTCACCCTTTATTTTTCAATTCAACTCTTTCTCCCCAGTTCTTTGTGTTCGTGTCGTTGTCCGTGTACGTGTCGAGAGTGATGGCCATGGCAACAGCGGTCATCTTCCCCACCTTTCAGATATCCTGTGTAGTCGCCCAAATGATATTCTCCCTTTTCTACCAGTGTGGAGGATTCTTGATAAACATCAACAATATTCTGAAAGGTATAATCAAACAAAAATATAAGTGGTAGAAAGATAATGCATTTAAATTTGGGTGTAAGGTATTAAACATTTTGAAACCATGCAACATGGCGAATGATTAAATGTGCTCAAAATGAAGTGTTATCATAATGAATCTATCTTGGGAACAGCACATTAAAGAAAGAAAAAGATCCCTCAGACAATGAAAGTTATCTATCATGCATGTCCTTAATTTACATAACAAAACAAAGGAAATTGGCTTATCATATCATACACTAAATGGGGCCATACGCTGGAAGCTAGGAGTTGATAGCTCAGTCAGCGTGCATTCTCCTACCGGTAGACAGGTGGTATTGTCTCGGCTGGCAATGCCTCTCTCTATCTCTCTCTCTCTCTCTCTCTCTCTCTCTCTCTCTCTCTCTCTCTCTCTCTCTCTCCCAATGTCTTTCTTCTCTTAAAGGCTTTGTATTTTTCGGCACCGAATCATTCTACAACGGCTATTTATCTATTCTATGAGCGCTCTGACTGTTCTCAATATTTACTCCGTTCATATACTCCATGTTGAAAAGATGAGTGAAAATAATCGCCTTTATATCTTAGTGAAATGTTCATTTGTTCCATAAAGACATAATGATTCCATATAGGGCTATTGCATAAAACTCTTTAGTTGATAAACTTTGAAGCACTATTTTCCTAAATTGTCATTAAACTTGCCAAATAGAGTAGATTGAAAGCAAATGATACATTGCTAGACTGCCCGAAATTGTCACAGTTTGATCTTTTCCAAATGTGTAGGAGCAGATTATTACGCGTTGCCAAATTTCAACAGTTCATAATTTGACATGTGCTGTTTCAGTAAGTTGGAATTAAGAGGCAGCTTTTCGTATGAAAAAGAAGTTGACCTGGTCTCCATATTACCATATCACATTAACATTGTCTAATACCCAAATAGCTATAATCCTCTTTTGAATATTATCACTATTCTGATAGGAAATTATGTGTTTACATGTCGTCCCAGAAACCAAGTGGATTTCCTACGCCTCCTACCTACGGTGGGGTTACGAAGCGCTGTGTGTCAACCAGATTAAAGACCTGACCTTCAAGACCTGCATAACACCGAAGGTGTGCTATGAGAAGACAGGGGAACAAGCTTTGGCCCAGTTTGGATTGACCAGCGCCAATCTGGGGGACAGCGCCATCGGCCTTGGGGTGTCTTTGTTCGTATTCTTGGTTATGATCTATTTAGGGATTCGGTTTATTCCCCAGAAACCCCGAAATGAGTAATGATGGTATAATATTATGTTATTGGTATGGTATAACTTTATGTTCAAGTTTAGTCTTTGAAAATAATGGATTAGTACAAGCACAAAAGCGTTTTTGGACTTTGAAATGATTATCATTTTGAAAGTTTCTCCATTATCAAGCCATTGTAATTTTTGCTTCATACCAGATTAACAAGTAATTTGTAAACCCACTCGGGTATCTGATTGTTTATTCTAGCGGCAAATTTGAAATAAGTCGTTTCCGCTCATACTTTTTTTTCTTTTCTACAATATTCATTATATTTTCTACTCTAATAAATGTTTTGCTCTCTGTATTTAGATAGCCCAATACAAATGAAATAGTATGCATTCCAAATATCCTATGCAATATGTGCCTTACTATGGCAGTAGCTTGAGCTATCGTAAAAACTCAGTGAATATAACCGTGACAATGAAATCATGATAATGAAACTGTACTGGTTATTTTGATATATGTCTGTCATTTTCACTAACGGCTTAAATATCAGGGTCATAAGTGAAATTGAATATTAACAGTGTTTAATGGAAAAAAAGACTTATGCTTTTTTGTCATTCCTTGACTGTTTTAATTGATGAATAATTTCATGATGTGAATGGTTTTGTTTCTTGTCTATATAACAACAATGCAATTATCTAAAGAATCGAATGTCTCAAAATACGAATATTTTCATATGATGATAAGGTGATGTTTTTCTATGTAAATGCAATGCAACTGAATGCAAATTTGATTTTCGTTGCCATGATTATCTTTCTAAAACGCACAATAATGTTATTGATGAGTGTCTTCTAATTCGTATAATCATTTCTTTGTTGTTATGAGTGATAAGATGTGTATTTGTATGTGTTAAGACCCATTGTCCATTATGATGAAATATCGAAGAAAAGGTTCAGGTCTCCCATAGAATATTCTATTTCTCATCCATGTAAATTCTAAACAGGGGACAAAAGAGAAGGAACATGAAAAGGGGTGGGGAAGTGGGTATTACTGTAGGGAAAAATCCCGATAAGGCAACAGGAGAACCTAAGATACACAGGATTACTATCACTCCCTGATTCATTCACCGCGATTTAGGAAATATGATATCATCAAATTGTCATGCTCCTGGTTAATGCAGGCTAATTTAATTTTTCACAAGATAGTATACTCCTAGTTCATGTAAGCCCCAAATTTGGGACAGGAAAGAAGGAGTGGGCTGTGGGCGTAACTGAATGAAAAAAAATGAAAACACGACAGGGAAACCTAAGAAGCGGAACCGACAAAAAGTTAATAAAGCCCCAGAAAAACCCTCAGATGAGCATGATAGATTACTGCATTATTTATTCACTACAAAAAAAAAATCACTCTAGTTCCACATCCCCTACCCCTTTTTAGGTGAAGAAAACAAACAGCTTTGAGTCTTCAGTTGCATTTAGTATTGGATTTTCCCTTTAAAATATCGATCTAAAAACCATTTCAATAGCCCCAAAGCTCAAATTTGTTCGCAATGTTTAAAAGGAGATTTACCTGCAGAAAGTACCTAAGCATTTATTTACCATCGTATTCTAGATTCGTAGATGGCAGTTATCGGTAGTGATTGGTAGATCATAATTTGCCATGCTTCAATTTGTCTTTTGTTTTTATGTTCAGACTAGCGTGTGGCTTAAATGTTGTACGTAATGGGTTTTACCATTAAACGTTTGTATAAAGACAGCGTGCAAAAGTTTTAAAACTATTTATAGACTTAGCATATGGTTGCAAATGTGTGTGTACATATATACATTTCATATATCTGTGTATATGAATATATGTATATGTGTGTATCAGCAATATATATGTGTGTATAATACACATACATATATACTTTATATACATAAAGATATATAGATATATCCATATGATATATATTATATATGTATGTAAATATACATACATCTGTTGTTTCGCTACAGACTTTTTCGTGAGAAGTGATATTTTCACGAAACAAGACTGTAGCAGAACAGAGGAATGCTATTCAACAAAGCTCCCTTTTTATCTATTTATTGGTTGAGCACTGAATGCTATTTACCTACACCCATAAATGTTCTGCATACGTTCAATTTGGTGAGCGCCCCGGTCAATGTAGTGCTGTCAGGCAAATAGGGCTTACACAAATTTCTCAGCCACATAAGGATATCGGTCAACCAGTACTTGTACTGTTTCTATCCTGCCAAACGCCAGGCAGGGCAGCTAATGAATTGTCTATTCTTACGTCTAGTGCATGAAATTGAAATCGTAAATTGAACATCTCACCAAGCCACACCGGAAGAAGTGGTCTTAGCTATATTCTCATTTGCTTTACACCAGGCAGAAGGACAACGAACTGAGTTTCCAATCATTACATCCTGGTGAAAAGTAATGGATCGAACCCAGAACATTCCAGTTTGAAGACTGGCTTCTACAAAGCTAGTCAACAGCGACTTAGGGTATCATAGGGGAGCGAAGGTATTCTATTTCATAAATAATTCTCTATTGAAAGTATTGAGATCTTGAAATACCTTTATGCCGCTTTCAAACTACACCGCTGTCAGGGCAAAGTCAAACTAGACCTTGCTTTCTAATGCTATTCAGATGTAATTTGTTTGTCCTGAGTGACCAACACTAGGAAAAAAAACGTTATGGTTTAACGCCTGCTTCTACACAGTTTAGGCCACATCGCCGGCGGAGCACTCTGGACATGTTAACTTGCTGCCACACAGAGATAAATGGAGGGCTCACATGAATATCGTACACAGTCACATTATACTGACACCGGGGAAGTCAGTCTTAAAACTGTTCCCATAATGCTGAACGCTAGGCAGGCAGCTGCTATGAAACCAATTTTCACAACTTAGGCATGTTGCGGTGTGGGAATTGAACCCTTCACCTACTGGTTATGAGGCGGACGCTCAACCAAGTGTGCCAATGAGCCGGTCTTTGAATAAAAAATAAAAAGCAGTCCAAAAGCATTCTTTTCAAACACCAGCCTGTAAAATTACAGCATGAGAATAGTTTATCTTCACTTTTTACTTAGCTAATTAATGAGTCCAGCACAAAAGGATAGGGTTCATATCAGCAGAACCATATAGGGATATAGTTTCCTTACATTTGTGTGTTAAAATCTGCTGCTGGCTCTCTTGGGGCCAAGTTGACAATCTGACTGGCTTTGGAGTAGAATCTTAGGGAAAAAAAAATAATAAAAAATAATTTAAAAAAATGGAAAGACTTGGTAATCTAACACAGAGTAAATCATTGTAAATTCTCTTTGGACAAATTCTGCCTAACAACCCCCCCCCCCTCCCAAAACAAAACAAAAAAACAAAAAATAAACACACACACACAAAACCCAACCCAACAAAAAATGGCATCGAAAAGCCCTTTGGTAATGCACATATCATTCAAGCTTATGCTTTAATGCAAACACATTGTTCACTTGATACATAAATTCATTTTGATAAAAGTACACATATCTATATCAATTCTGGCAAGTTTCAGTAACAAAGGTAAACATTGTTTTCTGTGTTTTCTTATCCTAACAGGTTGCTGCTGAGGGCCAACTCAGAAAGGCCAACAATACTACACTAACAGATAAGAGCACGCCTCACCTTTTCTGGAAATCTGGGATGGTGAAGAGGACCTGCATGACAGAGTTCATGTAGCAGCTGTTTCCCAAATTACGCATGCCGGTGTAGCCTGCACCATAGAGAGGGGTGAGGGTACTGCCTGCCTCCTGGATCACATCCCATTCTCCAATCTTCTGGTTGATGTCAATCTCTAGCTCTGTCATGGTCTTGTCAGTCTGCGGAGTTTGACAGAAATGTAATGTCACCCCAATCGAACATCTTTTTGATAATTGTCAGCTCAATCTTACTCTTGCTATCATGGTAAACAATGTAAAAAGGAGACTTCACCCCCTTGCAATATCAAGCTTGTATCAACACTGGCAGTAGTATTTGAATTGTACACACTAAGTCCAAGTCTAACCGCTTGGCAAAAAGTGCATGATGTTTCCTTTTTAATGTAGTTGTTGTTGATGTCGTTAATCCCTTTTTGTTGTGAGCTGTGAGCTCTTAACAGCGCAATGCCATTCTCATGAAGCAGCAGGTCTTGATCAGTTGGACTGCTCCTGAATAGAATGTGTTGAGTATTGTTGGTTTTGCTGGCAGAAGTTGACACCTATATTCTTGTAAGATTGGGCAGTGGAGAACCATGTGCTGTACTGAATCCATTGCGCTTTTGCAGTGTCTGCAAACAGGTGTGTGCATGGGATGGATTACACCTAAAGAGCCGAGGGTTTTGCGAAGAAAATTTATTTGACTCTTTTTATTTTGTATTGCTGTTGACAAGACTGATATTATCTATGAACTCAAACTGTACTGCAACCAGACAGAACAAATTCATGAAAAAAAATTAAAAGTTATATATTTTAAAACGTAGTCTCCTGAAGATAAACCTGAGTAATAGATAATACAATTCCCTCATGAGATTGCATTAGAAAGATATAACAGTTGAGACAAGCTTCATGACATTTCTGAACCTAAACAAGGCATGGAAGTCAAAAGGGTTGATGCAAATTTTTATCACAACAGATCATTCCAGGCAAGTTTCAAGATGTTTCAGCTATTCGTGTCACTATGGTAAATCGTTCTTGAATGAAGATTGCCTTTCCGTAAGTCATTACTATATTACTATATATATCTACAAAACACAGTTGCTTACAGCACATTGTAAAATTTGGTCTCCAGCACTTACTTTTTCCAAAGCTGCGACATTGATGCCAAAATGGGCCAGGTGTTTAGCCAGATAGGGATCTTCCACCATATCATCCTCAGCATAAGAAAAGACATCTATTGGGGATAGTTAATATACGGAGGTAGTTCTTACACATAGGTACACATTTATCATAATTCTAACTATGAGTAACTATCCTTTTAGATGCCATTTTTTTTCAAATTATCAATACAAAAAAGAACCATAACTTAATTTTTCTTTACTACTGTAAATGGTTCACTGAAAGAGTGTCCACTACTGTAGGAGTTGCTACATCAATTTGAAAGTAAAAAAGGATGCACGCATTTACTTAATTATGGAGTCCGGCAAGACAAGGGACTTAAAAAAAAAACAACCGCCAAAGCTCTCATTGGATTAAAAAAGTAATAATAAAAAAAATGAGGGGGAAAGTAGAAAAGAACATTATGCTAAGTTATTGTGGCAACAAAGAATAAAATAAAAGTATCGAACAAAAAAAAAAAAAAAAAAAAAAGAAATATAGTGGGAAATTATATAATTCAAAAAAAATTTAAAAAAGACACACCACTATCACAATTACACTATGCTTATCATCATTGTTATTATTATCCTTTTTTCTTTATTTAGCATACCTCCACTAGTCGCTGTGATGGTTCCCAGCTTTACAGCCAGGGGATACCCCACTTCCTGGAAATGCTCCACAGCATGGTTGTTGCCCCCAGACCCATCAAAGAACCGACGCCCACACAGAATCGACCCATCGGTAAGGTTGAGCCACAAGTTGGTGGTGAGCTCACATTTCTCACATTTCCATCCACTAGGGGGAATCCTCTTGTTGCTGTCAAGTTGGGGAAGATTCTCTGCATACCTGGAATAATGAACAATGATGAAATAAACAAGATTATTATGCAAAAGACAAATCTCAACAAAAAAAATGATGGTTTCATAACCTGTTATGAAAAGGGGAAAAATAAACCCAAGCAGATATCTATTTATAAAACAAAACAAAATAAAATTCTCAGCAAGAAACTTTGCTATATCTAGAAAAACTAAAAATCTATTCCTTCACATAAAAAGCAATCCCACTGAATATAGATACAAAATTGAAAGGAATTTATCCTACTCTACTTTGGCACAAGAGTGTTCTTCTTATCCTCCGAAACACTGACATTAAAAAATTGTTTCATCATCAATGAAGCAAAAAATGGCAAACATATGAAATATTCTAAAAATTTACAGCTTACTTTCCAGTCCCTCCCCCCACCTATACCCCAAAAATAAAAATAATGACCAAGTAATTCTTAATCTTTCCCAGAAGACATAAAACCAGCTAATGACTGAAATAACTGGCAAGATCTAATCTAATCTAAAACATAACATCAGGTAATCAAGACTGAAGACATTTCACAGATTTAAAAGATATTGCTCTACTGCAGCATTGGCATGCATTTTATATGTGAGAGAAAATAAAAGCAAACAAGACAGAACTTTATCATTATGTTTATCAATGTACTGGATATCAAATCTTCCTTTTTTTTTGGCTTCTTTGATTGTCAGCTTTTAAAGCCACACATTCTATGCACGTGCCTGTAGGGGCTAAGCAGCATATCTTTTTATAGATAAGGCTGCAAGTCCAATCTCAGGCTATATTAAAATTTGTTTGACCTCCCT
>JAUEKY010095492.1:0-16852 GCA_031833965.1 Scyllaea pelagica
TATTATTATTATTATTATTATTATTATTATTATTATTATTATTATTATTATTATTATTATTATTATTATTACAATCAATGCGTCCTGACCAGACTGATAGATGGCATACACCTCGGACCAGTAAGCAATGAAGATGACCCTGAATGTTTATTTTCATTGTTGGCAAATAATGAAATGCTTTTGCTAAAACCAGAGCCCAACATCAGTGGTGTGAGTGATATCAGATCAGGTGCTAATCAGTGATGAGTCTAGTTTGCAATGGACACCTATTAATATTGCTGGAATCGGGGAAGTGACACCGGGATTTTTCACTGTTTGTTACAGTTAGTGAAAAACAGATTTGTCCCTAAATGGACTCAAACCCCCATCATCTCATTTCAGAGCCAGAGCCATGACTACTGAACCATTGAGTCCCCCCCCCCCCAACTTGTCAATGTCATGTGTTATTTGTAAGATTGGTTTGCCCCGTGACAGTATCATGTAACTGAGTGAACACATTGCTTATTTCTTTGTGGCAGCACGTTGATTTGTCCTGATGTACACCTTGGAGCAAGTAGGTTCTGCATTTGATCTGTGGCCATGTCAAAACAGACGTATATTTCAGCAATCTAGCAGCTGTCCTACTTGGCATGAAGGAACAGTGCCAAGACTAGTTGCCCCAGTGTCAGTATAATGTGACCATGTGAGCCTATCACTCATCTCCGTAACAGCATGTTATCTTGTTGTCCAGATCACTTATATCACATTCACTTTTGGGTGGTACCATGACTATGACCAAAGCTATTACTATTATTATTATGTGCTGCGTGAAACGGGATAAAAATCACCCTTAATATTAATATACAAAAAGAAGTGGTGTTTGTGTCGACACAGAGTACACTTGCTTGCAGCAAATCTCTTGTAAAGAGACGCTTGCTTGTCCATAAAATGCACACAGAGAAAGATTGGCAATTTGTAGAAGAAAAATGCACACCACACTGGATCCTGTACCGTCCTGACCGGCTTTGTTGGCGCACTTGGTTGAGCATCCGCTTTGTAACCTGTAGGTGGCTAGTTTTTAGCAGCTGCCTGCCTGGCTTTCGGCATCATGGGAACAATACTAAGACTTGTTGGCCTGGTGTCAGTATAAAGTATAATGTGACTGGGTGAGATATTCGTGTGAGTTCTCCGTGTCTCTGTGTGGCAGCACAATAACATGTCCAGAGTCCTCCGCTGGCGATGTGACCTGATCTGTGTTGAAGCAGGCGTTAAACCATATTTTAAAATGTTAAGCGTACCACCGTGATTCATATAGAGACAAGTTATCCCGCAGTTGGGGAGGGGTGCCTGGAGGCTAAGCATGTGCCCACTCAAAGGCAAGAATTGAATTTTGATTCTTTATGATTTACAAATTACAAGCGTCATTTGTAACAAGCGCAATAAAGTCAAGAGTGCTTTTCTGAGGAACACATATGCAAACTTTGAACAACATTTCACACATTTGTCTGAATGCACTTGTTTTTATCATGTAGGCAAGCTTTCTCTTTGCACAAACCCACCATTAGGCCTATAACAAGAGAGTCCTGATTTTATTTTTTTCAAACTTCCACTTCCATGTTTTTGGGGATTTTTTTTTACTTATAACATGCAGGTGTTTTGAGAATTGCCCTCAAAGATTCCTAAGATTTTTTTTTCTTCACAAAAACATTTGTTTTAGACATCTTTTTAGTTGATTGGTGATCACAACCTTCGGTGCGCCCTGTCTCTTGTTGATTAATCTACTAAAACTAATCGCCTCGCTCTTTTTCCTTGCCTAGTATGACTTTTTTGTGTTGTCACATAACACAATTTCAATAATAAATCTGGCTCAGCTTGAGCAGATTGAATTTGCAGACTGTCAACATCACTATAAAGTCATAATAGTTAATCTCAAAGATTATGGTCTAATTACTTTGGCTTAGATGAGTGTATCCTATGTATCTTGCTAAGACTTTTTCCCCCTTAAAAAATTGAAATAACTGTGTCATCACTCTCCTGTCAAAAGGAAAAAAAAGACTTTTTGATGATGTGAGATACTCCAGGAGGATTTCTTATTCCATCTTCTTTCAGCCATGTAAGAAATGAAATTGAATATAAACACCCCCAAATCAAAAGAGAACACAGCGTGAATTTGAGACAGCAAATATAATTCTAAATCTGGTAAAATTGTCAGAATCCATCCATCCTTTGTCTCTCTCACAATGTAACAATAATATTTGAATATACAAGCTTGTAAATATCAATTATACTAAAGGCGTTTTCTAACATAAAGGTATCCAAACAGCAAAATTTCATCATATTCTCGAACCACCACCATCAAAATTCTTCACACTCTCTGGTTACAGGAAGACTGAGATCATTCTACATCGCATACAGCTGGCCATTCTTTCCTGTCCTTCCCAGTGCTCAATGTCCACAAAAAGGGATCAGTAATAGTAATACTTATTCAGAACTTTACAGCAAGAGAAATATACTTGAAATTAACAGCAAGAGAAAAATACAGTACACGCCGGCTTTAAGCACGGTCATCGGGAAGAGGCCTAAGCATGCTTGATGCCAAAGCGTGTTTGAGTCCGAAGTAGACATTATCAAGAGATTTCCAGCATCAAACCTTTTACCCTTCGTTTGTTTGTTATGATTGCAAAACACTCTGATTTCACAACGTTAGTTTTAATAGTTTGTAAATGTTGAGCAGAATCGTTTGTAGGGCACTTAATTGTCAGATACGAAGTATAATATTTTATTTGATCAAATAAAACGACACATACACAGCAGGTTGTGATAAAACGCATTACACACTGTACTACTAGTTACTACTCGCCGTGCTTACAATTGATCAACACAATATGATGCCACATTAGTATTAGTATTAGTCTCCACCTTCAACCCATCTCACGCATGATGCTAAACCGGGTTAATTACAGTTAAAGACCCTGACTGGCGGAGATTGGTGGAAGGTAAAGCATCCTTGAAACTCGTTCATGATGTGACGGGCGGAAGTCAGGGTGTGAACTACACACAGTCAGCCAGTGTACTATTTGTGCAATCCTTAATCCCCTTCTTACCCACCCCACCCCTTTTCCTATTTCACTCTCATCTATCTTCATCACCCTATTTCTGCCCGCTCACAGCTGCGATGCCGCTTTTGTGATGAAACAGAGCGGGCAACAACCCTCAGAATTGGCCACTACCAAGTAATAAAACCTGCTTGAAACCGAAGTCACCGTGCTTAAAGACATACAGTTTATATAGAAAAAATTCGGTAAGAGCGGCACAGCGTGCTTGAAGCCGGCGTGTACTGTACTTATTTCATATGAAATTCTTTAAAAAAAGAATGCATTGGACAAATTCAGTGTTTTTAAAAGACTCTATCCAAGCATTAGATATTTCCATTATCAAGATGACAAAAGTTCCAATGAAATAAACAGAAAAAAGCAATTAAAAAAGGATACTTCTAAAATAAAAGCTGTAAAATCAAATCAAACTTATCCTTAAGACTCTGCCTACTTTCAGGGTTTAATACGCTAGAGACTTGATTTTTATTATTGAATAACAAGCTCCCTCTCTGGTTCCAAGGGAGAGAAGTACCAATCTACTTTCTCAGACGTTACTTCTTGGATTGTTTTAGGGCACCATTGAGGACTGAAGTCTCTGTCGACAAGGACTGAAAAAATTGAAAGGAAATGGTTACTAAAACAACTGGTGTGAGCGGACTCTAGGTATTTAGATATTAGCTGCAAAAGATGTTTCTTCCATTCACTTATCATTACTGAGTATCATTATGATAATTTTTCGGATATCATCATTATCATTATTGTTGTAAACAATAAAGAAAATTCCCTTTATCCATCTCAAATCCTACCACAAAAGGTCAAAGTGGGCTGAAAATATACTTGACCTAATGACAAGATATAGAGAAATTCATTTCGTCATTCCATTATCAAGTACCCTTTTACAATTACAAAGTAGGGCCGACTCTTATTGGAAAGGAATTTTCTCTGGACCATGCCATTAAGCCAAGCAGGTGATCATCCCACTGTGACCTTTTGGTGGTAGTGGTAGGATTTCAATTTTGCCCATACAGCGGCCTTGCAGCCTACCCTTTTCGATTTCAACTGCCAAAGGTTCTTTAACGTGTGCAACGTGCAAACGGGACCTTCGGGTTTATTGTCCTTCTCCAATAGGACTAGGCTCTAGATCCCACCTACCAATGTTGTAGGGATCAGGGGAGTGGCATGCGGGGTGTTTCTTCGGATTTTAGCAATAAAAGTCACAATGTGATTTTTCATCTCAAGGCGGGCTCAAACCCACATCACTTTGTTTTCAGCGCCAGAGCCTTGACCACTGAGCCACCGTGCCCCCCATAGAGAAACTGCATCTGAAAAAAAATCAGCCCTACACTGTAATGATAAAAGGGAACTAGATGATGAAACGAAAGGATAAAAAGTTGCTTTCTAATACGTAGCTAACAAAGGCAATGAAAATGAAATATGTACCTGCCCTGACTCCTTCATAAAAATCTTTATCTGCAACACAGCGCTGGCACAATCTGTACTCGACATTCAGGTCCTCAGCCAAACTTCTGTTCTTGCCTTCCAACAGGAGCCGTAAGGTGATTTTCATTGATACTGGGGACTACGGAAGAAGATCACCATTCAAAACTATTGCAACAAAACATATAAGCTTCTTTTTTCTTTAACATTGTATCCCAAAATTGGAATGAATTTGGTGACAAAATTCCACTATTGTTGTATTGTCACCATTTAAGAGACAATTGTTTTGTATTCCTCGGCATGTGCCCTATAAATGCAGTGCACAGTCTGGTTTCTGAAGCAAAAGCCAACATGCTACAGCTAGTCACAGTCTTGATATTGATGGGACTTTTATCTACAAAAGAGTATCAAATTGTCAAGCTGTTTAGGTTTTTTCGTTTGTTTCAAAAGAAAAAAAAAAGAATCTCATTGCATGCCTGCATCAAAATGGCTATTGATGCCATAATCTGACAGCACAAAGTATATTAAGCTCATCAATGCAAACACAAGAGGATGACCTGACTCTTTTCATTCTTCAGCAGTCCTAATTATTTCCTTTTGATGCCATAGCTGCTCTTTCAATCATACTAAATAATTTCTTGTCTTTTAATAAAAATCATAATATGCACTTACAAAGCAAAAAGCAATTACAATACCCAAACGTATGTATGAAATTCTCAAGCCCCAATGCAAGCCTATACAACTGTAAAATCCCATTAGGCTGACAGAAAAAGGGGGGAAGATGAGTGAAAAACTAATATGTCAAGCAAGATTTACACTTTATATGGTTAAATCATTTGCTGAGCAAAAAAAGCACTGATTCCAGCTCCATAGAGCAATGGGTGATGTAGTGCAAATGTGTGGGCATGCTTTCTTATCAACTCTGGATTTTTTTCATATTCATAACAATTATTGTAATGAAAGGAATAGAATCATTGAATATGATGATGAAAATAAAGAAGCTTGGCAATGGTAGGGTTAGATTCTGGATAGTTTTGACGAAAAGAATTTTTTTGTTAAGCAATTCACTTAAAAAGATGTTCCCAGCTCCTTTTGCTCAAAGATCCTTGAAATTGAAAACGATGATGACTTAGTGGATGTCAGTGAAAATACAAAGTCAAGGTTGCAACTGGTGCGGAGCCTGAGTTAGATGCTGGAGTCAATGTAGAGGTGGAAAATCTTAACTGCTTAGGACCGCTTACAGGAAAGGGAGTTGACTTTAGCCATAACATTATAACAGTTGAAATTTTGGAAAGGCCAAGTTTAGTTCATTTTAGAAAGTTATTCATACCTAATTCATCTATCTTGTGTTCCATTTCTAGTGAGCCTTCATATCAATTTGTAAAAAGCAGAGCTTAAAACAAACTTTTTTTTCTTCAGAAGGGAACTAAGTCCACAACCCCATGTAGTCTTTCTTGCATTTCAAAAAGTTATTCATGCCTAATTTATCTTATTTTCCATTTCCTTTGAGCCTTCATGTCAATTTGTAAAAAAAAAAGAGCTAAAAAAAACTTTTTTTTCAGAAGGGAACTAAGTCCACAACCTCATGTAGTCTTTCTTGCATTGGTGCTAACCTCAACAATACCTAAATTAAGAATATTCATGGTACCATTTTTTTCAAAGTAGCCAGTTGTGTAGATGCCCACTCAGACCCATCCTTCTCCAGAGCCTGGTATATCTCTTCCATAGTGGAGCCTGCAAACAATGTGTTGATCTTGTCCAGGTGAGGCTTCAGCACGAGCTCCTTGTCACTGTCCAGCACAGACTGAGAGAGGGAAAAAAAGGAACAATGTAAACAAAAGATGATCAAGGACAACAAAAAAGGGTATGAACATTCAACCATTATTAAATAAAATTTTCTGACAAAGAATGAAATTTCAAAAGTTTCAAAGCCATTTTAAGGTTTCATAGCCAATTCATTTTCAACAAGGACAAATATTTCAAAGACTGTATCCCTGACACTGATTCATGGTTATCGTTGGTTTGATTCTACATAATTTTCATATACACTAGGCTGAAATCAAGCCATAAAAACAGTCATTATCATAGGGTTTGAAACGCAGGTCTTTCACTTTGAGGTGAATGCTTTTCCCACTGCACAGCATACAGAGCCCAAAACAGGTGATAACCAAAAAAAAATTTTAAAAAATTCAGTAGGCACTTACAATGATAAGAAAAGGGATATCAAAGAGTAGCGCAGTGCCTAAAATATAAAAGCCTAAACTTAACAAAAGACAAAAAATATGGCAAGATTGTGTGTAGCTATCAAAATATTGCTTTCCTGTCAATTTTCATATCTACCACTAGGAAAAAATCAGTTTAAAATTATGATGATGTCAACTTGAATTTTGCCAATGACTGCTTGGTGCTAATACATTTTTCCAAACAGGGACAACATTATTGATGACCAGGTACCCATTACACCTGAGCGGAATGGAAAAAATGTGAGTAAAAAGCCTTTTCCAAGACCTCAATTTTGTGCCGTCTACAACAAGTATCAAACTTTCAAGCTGATGACCACAATGACAAGCCGAAGAGTCTACCACTAGATCACAAAGCAACACAAAAACCTTCATTTCCATACCGGTACAAATGGTTCTCACCTTATTCTGAACAGATTCTATGATACCCTGGACATCTGATACTTTGGCTGACGGCATGGGACTGGTTAGGGCTTCCTCTAGCTGAGAAATCTAGCAACAAGATACAGGAGATGGTAAAAATCTAGCAATAAGATGGAGAGGAGACATAGCTCCTCGCTAGCAAATTCAAAGAAGGGGGAAATTCAAACTTCTTGGAGAAACAGGAGGAATATCATGAAACAAAGATCAAAGTTAGTGGTTTGTTTACTTACCAAACAATGACACTTGTTTGATATCAATGATTAAAACTATTAACATTTTTAAAAAGTGAGATAATTCACAGCTGAAAGTGTAAAACTGAAAGATGTGACAATTGGCAAGATGACAAAATAAGTGAAATCTGCATTTTAGAGAAAATTCCATTGCAATGTAAGATAATTCAAAACAAATAACTAACATATCAGCACTAAGAGACAGTTTATTGCTTAAATTTAGTAACAAGATATGAACAATTTTAAGTGAAACAATGATAACGAGAAAGGAGCAATGATTAGAATCTAGAAACCAGATAAAAGTAGCTCAAAGTGTAGCATTGAGAATGAAAGACAGGCAATTATTTAAGTCTAGCAACCAAGTATAGACAATTTAAAGTCCAGAAAAGAGAATGAGAAACAGAGAACAAGTTAAACCTAGCAATTGAATACAGTACACACCGGCTTTAAGCACGGTCATTGGTAGGAGGCCTAAGCGTGCTTGAGTCCATGTAGACATTATCAAGAGATTTCCAAAATCAACACGCACAAGTTGCTTCCCTTCGTTGGTTTGTTATGATTGCAAAACACACTCATAGTTTTAAACATCATACAAAATTGCTCGTTGTTGTTTCATTGCATGAACAAAGTACTGTATGATATTGTATATGATCAAATAAAAAAAGGACACATAGATGGCCAGCCACATTAAAACACATTACAGTGCACTACAAGCAATGCTTGCGGTTGATCAACACAGTGCAATGCCACACCAATCTCCACCTTCAACCCGTCTTGCGCATGATACTAAACCTGGCTAATTACAGTATATTTAGTAAAGACCATGGCCAGAAGGTATAGCTTCCCTGAAACACATTCAAGGTGCAATGGGCGGAAGTCAGGATGTGAATGACACACAGTCAGCTGATGTACTCTTTGTGCAACCATTAATCCCCCCTCCCCTCTATTTCTCTTATAGTATCTATCTTCCTCACCCTCCTGTTTGCTTACAGCTGCGATGCTGCTTTTGTTATGAAACCGAATGGGCAACAACCCCCACATTTGGCTACTGCCAAGTAATAAAGCATGCCTGAAGCCAAAGTCACCTTGTTTAAACTTAAACGCGTACAGTTTACATTTCAAAAATTCAGTAGGAGTTGCACAGCGTGCTTGAGTCCAAAGCATGCTTGATGGCATGGCAACATGCCTGAAGCCGGCGTGTACTGTATTACAAACAATTTAGGAATAGCACTGAGAATGAGAAATAAGCAAATGTTACCATCAAGTCATAAGATCAAGATGATTACAGAAATAAAGCAAAACAATACTTGCAATCATTAAAATCTAGCGATGAGATGTATGCAGTTGTTAAGATCTAGTTAAGAGAAATAGATTATAGTTGAAAGCTAGCATAGAAATATTGGTGTTCATTGAAATCTAGAAATGAAGTATAGTATAGAGAGAGAGAGAGAGACAAAGAGAGCGAGAGACAGACAGACAGGGAGAGAGAGACAGAGACAGAGAGAGGGATTTTGTGGAGGGGGGGGGGCGTGAAATTTTCTGGTCGTTGTAAGGAGGGTGTAGCACAAAAAGTTTAAGAGTCACTGTATTAGAAGCACAGAGTACACATCAATAAACTAAAATGACATCATTTGATCAAAGCTCTACAACTACAAGAACTGTTGTGTTCATATTCACTCAAATTGGAGTGAAAATTAATACAAATCACAATTCACATTCATTCATATTAAGATACTAAAATACAATTGCAAACTCACAAACTGGTTATCGACAAAATGTGTGGCAACGCCAACCCTTGCAACATCTCTGCCTTTGAGACGGAAACCTGTCAGGGCCAGGTAAACTCCCAGACTGCCCTGTAGACGAGGAAGGAAGTAGCCACCACCAACATCTGGAAATAAACCTGGATTGGACACAAAACAATTCATATTGAAATATAACATTTGAAAGATCAAATCAATGTTAAGTCCATTGTAAGTTGCTTCTTTCTTTATTTCACAATAGAATTTGTGAAAAATTTTCAAAATCTGTCAAGAGTGAAAAATGCATTATGAGTGCTAAAGGCAGATAAATCATTTTATGTCCCATTTTCCATTAACTCTGCAGGCTAACTGCATGACTGAGAGAAGAAGGTGGCAATAAAATGTGTACAATCACTAGCTGCAAAATCACTGCTAAGTGCATCTTTTCCTGACTTCAGCCCCTGCTATTCTTTTGTTTTAGTGGGTTTTATTTATTGTGCTTACTTGTTTGTTTTGAATTTTGCTAAATTCTAAGAAAAAACAAAGTTTTTGTTAAGTATTAAAAGAAAATGTGTCCTTGGAATATGCAGTTCACGTTTAAAGAACAAAAAAATTAATAAATAAACACAAAATCTACCATCAACATTCCACTTAAGGTTGATCTCGGTCAAAAACTTTTCTGAACAATGTTTGTATACAAAAATCGAAAAGCAAAATAAGATATGAGATGTAATTTCTTCAAAGTAGAAAAGGGGAAAATATGATGGGTCTTTTTTCATCATTTACTCAATTATCGCTTTATCCATCTTTAGTAAGGTTTTGCTGCTTACTTTGTTATTTGCTTTAAAGTTTCTGTGGCAATGTCATATCTCAAAAACATTTCTTGCCTTAGAATTTTTCTCTCTACAGATGGCCTTATCTATTCCATAACATTCGATTTGCAATGTAAATTCATTTACCTATTGCTGTTTCTGGCATGGCAAACAATGTCTTTTCAGAGGCCACACGGAAATGTCCATGAACTGACAGACCGACACCCTTGGAAATGGAAAAGATAATGGCAATTAAATGAGAGACAAAAGATATCAAAACAAGTGACAAACAAATCTTATTTAATGTGAGAATACATTACATGCATGAAAGGCTGGTATGTATGCTAACTTTTGTAAGATTTGTTGCATAAGTATATGATTGTACACATGCTTGTGTGTGTATGAGCATTTTGGTATACATGTGTGTGTTTAAGAATTCACTACAAAATGAGAAAAGAGGTGGATATGGTGCATAGATTTTATGTAATTCCAAAGGTGACACTTATCCCAAAAGGTATGAAAGATCAATAAGGGAGAAAGAGAAAAACAAATAAGTCTTATAACTTGAGTACAAATATTTGCAGTTAACAGGAAAAGAAAATTTCAAACCACACATTATCATACCTCAAAAGAATTTTTGAAAAGACATCATAATGCGTATAAAACAAATTGGCTCAAGGAGTTGAGTGTCTACCTTGGAAATGATGAGTCGGGGGTTCAATCCCTGACCGCATCATACCCAAGATGTAAACATTGGGCAGCTATCCCCCTTGGCGTTTAGCATTATGGGAAAAGTGCTAAGACTGGTCAGCCTGATGTCAGTAAAATGTGACTGTGAGATATTTTAACTGAGTCCTCCATTTATCTCGGTGTGACAACCTTTCAATATTCAATAAGTCCAGAGCGCTCAACCAGTGGTATGATCTTTAAGGGGCAAAAGGGTGTTAAATCTTAACATTAAAGTGATGCTTTTATTGTACAGCTGTGGAATAGAAAGAAAAGGCCTCACTTACCCCTCCCATGGTGATTCCATTGATCAAAGCTACATACGGTTTAGGATATGTGCCTGTGGAGTTTGAAAAAAAAAGGAGAAAAGGCTTATTTAGATTATTTTGTTGGATAATTGGTCATTTTAGTTAATCTAATCACTGCCTTTCATCTGACACGATTATTCTTAACTATTTCTATGAACTATGATAACTTCTTATACCTCATTATTTCAAAGAAGAAAAAAACAAAGTCCCCTATTTTGTTGATATCTCTAAATGAATCTCAATTCAATTCTAAGGTCCTTGAAATACATATTCAAGTTAATGTCTCTAAATGAATCTCAATTCATATCTAAGGTCCTTCATGTGCATGATAATAGCTGAGATATATTGCATGCCCTGAAATGACATAATATATATGTATTTAAAAGTTCTTTGCTCTATACATCAGTACTCAACACAGGTAGCTGAACTGACCAGGCTTTTTTCAAGGGCTTGGCCATCTCAGTCATGGGTGACTGTGGTCTTTATACACAACCCTGCTATATTGTTTTTTGTGAAGCTTTGTGATCTTGTGGTAGACTCTTGGGCTTGTAACCATGGGTTGCAGGTTCAAATCCCATCAGCAACAGTGCAAATTTTAATCCTTGGAAAAGGTTCTTTACTCACACTTTCCCGCTCCACTCAGGTGTAAATGAATACCTAGCCATTTACAGTGTTGTCTATGTCCAGAATAAAAAATAACTGTACTAGTGCCTAGATGCATGTCTTATCCTATATGTTTCATATTGCTGTTGGCTTGGGACCCCTTCTAAAACATTTTGAGCACCCTTAGCAGATGTCGTACAATATTTGCTCATATATATCTCTTTGCAAGATTACAGGAGGATGAGGCTAATCTAAAGTTGAGCACATGTATTATTAATTGATGGTGGCAAAAAATGAAGCCACTCTAAACGAGCATTTCTAGACCACCTATAACAGTGAAAATTGACACAATGGTGTCATTTGTTATGAAGATTGGAGTGGCAGTAATATTTCTTGGAGCCTTGACCGATCTCTTGAATAAAAAGCTAAAACCCACTAACGCAATTCTTAAAACAACCAAATAACTAATGCGAACTACTTCCTTTACGAAGTTAGACGTTCAAAAGAGATTATTCAAGACACTAAATCATTTTGTGGGTTTTGTGAGAAAAACATAACTAATACAAAACGGCAAAAACGAAAGAAATTGTGCTTTCTCACTCACGAGTTCGCGGGATTGGCAGCTAGTAAGACTAATAGGATGGAAAGGGTTGTAACTCCTTCTAAATCATTTCTTAGCAAATGAACCAACCTATCTTGTGGTTGAGTATGTATTCTTCCTTGAAAAAGTTTTGGGGTAGAGGGTCGCCTGCTTTGCCTGCTTCTGTCACAGCTGGAGAATATATATTTGCCTCACAAAATGTTACGTTGTATGACGTGAATATATGATAAAAAAAAAAATGAGTATATCTATCATTTATTTCTTGATTAAGACTGTAATCATTCATTTTATTCTAAAAATCATTCATTTCATTCTAAAAATCATTCAATGCATTCTAAAAATCACTTACACAGCAAACTATCATTAAATGAGTTGCTTGTCTATAAGGAAATATAAATAATTCTAGTCTAATTTCATTCAATAAAGATAATTTTTTGTTATTCAATAGGTAATGGAGAAATCCAAACTTTACTTTTCAAAGTTTATCTGGACTTAAATAGTTTTTCAATTCCGTCTGTGTTGATTAAAGTGTTGATTTATCTCAGTTTTTATTGACTGGAACAATATTGGCAATTAATATCTAACTTATCTAAAGTAAGTCAAAGTTATCTTAACAAGAGAAAAGATTTTTTTCAACAAACAAATGTGACACAAAGGATTTGATAAATTACCTCGTATATCACCTCCAGCACAAAAAGATTTTTCACCAGCTCCTTTGATAACCACTAAGGCAATGTTAGGATCTTTTTCCCATGACTGTAAAAAAGAAATACAAGGTCATATACAAAAAAAAAACAAAAAAAAACAAAGAAGAAAAATAAGGTTAAAGCTGAAGAAATGGTTACCATCAGGATAAACATTAATCACAGAGGACATAATTCATAAAAAAAAAAATGCTACATATCTTTCACTCACACCACTGAAAGACCATGATGGTTATCATTACAAAGAAAAAAAATCAAATGTAAAATATTACTAAATGACATGACGGTTATTATTTAAATTCAGAAAGAGAATCATCAGGTGGTGTGATGCTTGCTCTACTCTGTGGACACAATATGCAAGAAAGGCGCCTACAGGGACAGATGAGTGACTGTCAAGATGTCAGTGTGCACTGGTCAGTATGTAGACAACAATGGGCTGCCATCAAAACATTTGGCTGTCTGTCATCAGTTGGACAAGATTGGGCCATTAGTTGCAGAGTAGTGCTGTTTGTTGTATTTATTTCAATTCCAAGTACACAGTTTTTCTTTATAATGCTTAAAGTTTAATGATACTGAAATTAGATTAGAATATTAGAATAAAGAAGAAAGTGATTGTATCAGAAGTTCCATTCTGGTGTAATAATCATAACTGTACAAAAGAATTAAGTGAGAACAATTCAGAAGTCTTGTTGCTTCAACACCACGAGAATGATATCCATTGTGAATTTGTTTATAATTCGATGTAATCAAATATACGTAATGTGGGCATTTAAATGGCACACACACAATTCTGATCTTTATAATTGAATCACTTGACCATACCACAAATATCTATGGTTAAGCAGAATTGCAACTTAGCACAAGATAACTGGCACTGTTAGCTCAGGTGGTTGCGTGTCTGCCTTGGAACCCGTGGGCCAAGGGTTCAATCCCTTGCCATATCATAAACATAACATAAAAATCAGCAGTTTAACAGGTGTCCCACCTGGCACTCAGGATTATTGAAAAAGAGCTAAGACTGGTTGGTCTGCTGGGAGTACATTGTCACTAAGAGAGATATTTGAGTAATTCCTCCATTTATCTTTGTGCGGAAGCACATTTACCTTTCCTGAGCACTCCACCCATGATATAACCTACTAAGTGTTAAAACAGGGTGTTTAACCTTATTGTTTAATTTTGAATAAGACATTGATGATATGCTGAATTATCCTAAAATTGAATACATTTGTGCTACATGAATATTGATTTTCAGGAGGGAATTTTTTATTTGACATTGGAGACAACTATACTGTGACAGCATGGAATTCAGCATTATCAGATGGAATGAGGAAAATAAATAAGCAAAGGGTCTTTTTTTCTATCAACCAAGCAACAACCAATGGCTACTTAAATACTCAATTCTAGATTCATTTTCTATTTATTGAAAAAATAGAAGCCTGGCGTATCGCAAATCTATAATAAAAACACCAAACAATCAGAAAAAAATAGTATCAATAACATTTTTTCATTATTAACCTTACCACCTTTTGGTAATAATTCAACATTCCAAATTAGATTTCCACTTCATTAAACACTGTGAATAGTTTCCTTATATAATCATAATCAAAGCATCATACAAAACATATTCATTTCTTTACATCTGATCTCTACAGTTGTCTATTTTAACTAATCAATTTCCTCATACCTGCATTTGTGACAGCATCTTTCGCACCATGGACAAGTTCAAAGCATTGAGGGCTTTGGGTCGATTCAGAGTTATAACCCCAGTGTTGTTGACTTGTTGGAAAAGAATCTCCTCTTCAGCCTGTGATGACATTCTGGCAAAGTTCTGCGAATTGATAGATAGGCAATAGAGGGTAAGTACAAGTATGTAGTACAATAAATTTTCATGGTCATGGTACCATTACTCAGCATTTGAAGTGTTTGATGACAGAGACTACAAATTAAAAACAAACATATTCAGTTTTGAATTTTTTTTCCTTACTCCTTTTTGTTCGCCTTTTTTATGTATGCTTGCTTTGTGTAGATATGTGATTTGTTGTACACCTACCCCTTACACGATTTGTCTATCATTTTTTTTTCATAGGGAGCTTCAGCAGTATTTGTTGATTTTCTTCATTGCTTTAAGGACAAACTACAAGAAAAAGAATTATTTTGATGTAAATGACATTTACCATATAATGTTGGAAGCTTTAAATTGTTTATCTTGCTTTAATCATTGAATCCTCTCAATAGTCTTGCAGATTTAGCTCCCAGTTCTCTCATTTCTCATGGCAAGTAGAGGGAATAGTCAATATTATGCACTAACCCAAATATCAGCTAAGACAGAACAAGGCAAAAAAAAAAGAAACCTTGGGTGAAATACACTTTCAAATCATCTGTACTTTCTCAGCACAAAAAATAGTCAATACTTACAATATGTTTTATCATTACTTGCAGTCGGAAAGTTGCCCTAGAAAGAGAACAATGGCAAAAGGTGTTAAAAATAGTGAAAAGTGATAGATCTTTTCAAAATAAAAAGCATTTATATGAGACTCCAATAGCTTTACAGCATTCCATTCCACAAAAACATTCTGAGATATTTCTTAACTATTTCTTTCAATTTGCAATAGAAATAAGCTACAAGTAATAACAAGTTTACTTTACGTTACAGCTAAAAATTATAAACCTCTACATCTAATTGTTTCAAAAAACCTAATCATAAGATATTTTTGCACATTATATTCTTCATTTATCACTAAAGAAACAAAGATTCTTAAAAATATAAATTTACACACTATTCAATTGCAGAAAATATTTCAAATCTGAGATAGCTCACCTTCGGAACATTTTTCTGAGCCACTAATAAATGTCTTTGCTCAGTATTTCTGCAATGGGTAAAGATGGAAAAAGTCATGTCTTTCGGTAGAAAAAAAAGGACATTACAACCACAACAAATAAATCTAAATATAAGTGATTCTCACATCCGCTATACATATGTTTGATTTTAAATTACTAACCTCCACTATAAAGACATGAATCAGTCAACAGGATGCCTACACAGCGAAAAATAAAATTCAAACATAAAAGCAATTCATCAGCAATTGTCAAAAAATATGAAATGGTCAGGACGGAAGAACCAAAATGCTGACACAAGCACCTTGAATAAGTCCAAATTTATCTTCATAACATTATTTTTCAGCTTAAGGTGACAAAGAAATAGAGCTTTTGTATTGTATTGTATTGACAATGTCCAAAAAAGTCTTTTTCTTTGTCTTATAGTTACAAATCTGTTGCCCAATTTTTCTGAAAATCTAGCAATTACTGTGAGTGTGAGTGATATTTTTATCAAAAATGATTCAACATATCTATATTCCAAAGATCTCTGTTTCACATTTCCATCCTAAGGATTATTTTCTACAGCATCTCTATGGTCAATGGCAAAGGTTTGCAATTTACTTTTCTTCATTTTGTACCCATGCTAATTAACATCATTTACAGCATGTCACTCAAGCAGTGCTGGTGTGTAGGAAAATAAGGAGTAGGTTAAAAACAGAAAAAATTCTAAGCGGGACCTATGAGCCCTTGACTACATCCATTAATACCACGCAACAAACCATTTGTCATATCCAATGAACAGTAAAAATAACATTCAATGTTAGTGGTTTACATCTAATTCCAACGCCTGTTGGAATAACCTACCTCTTGGGTCAAATCCCTGGAGAGCATTCTGGAAAAGTTAATGTGCTACCAAGGACAGATAAACTGAGGGCTCACTTGAATATCTTACCAGTCACATTATGCTAACAGCAGGCCAGCCAATCTGAGCACCATAAAGTTCTTATGATGCCGTATGGCATTCGAAGATAAAAATGAAGAGAGAGACAAAGAGAGAGAGAGAGAGAGAGAGAGAGAGAGAGAGAGAGAGAGAGAGAGAGAGAGAGAGAGTGAGAGAGACAGAGGGGGGAGAGAG
>JAUEKY010095493.1:0-10576 GCA_031833965.1 Scyllaea pelagica
GAAAGATGGATGAGGATGACAGTAAAGCACACTTAACAGAAGTAGGACCACACCAGTGCTCCCGCCAACCGCCCGCCCTTACAATGAATCAGAATGAAGAAGGTACTCACTTTGATGTCTAAGTGTACAATGCTGCGTTCATGCATGTGTTTCAATCCATCACAGGCCTGACGCATGTAGTTGATTACTTCAGCCTCAGACATCTTGTAATCCTCAGCAGCTATGCGATCAAACAACTCCCCTCCGGACAGGCTGGAATGAGGGCGACACATTGATATACAAAGGCTGAATTGCTTATCTAAAGGCTGACTTGTTTATTTCTCATTAAGTTGTGTGATGCATCAAACCATTTAGAGAAAGAGCACAATGAAAAATTGAGAAAGTAAAGGAGAACTTTCAGTATGTACATGTTAAGAGCTCATTATAAATCAAACAGGTGACAACGATGAAAGCACTGTCCCAGTCACCCCGATTCCAAGCGTTAGACATTCCTAGGAAGAATTCTCATCTGGTGATAGAAACAACCCCAGCAGCTGAGCAGTGTGCTGGTCATCCATCCCACTTTGGCTCCTTGCAGCACAGATTTTGAATGGGCCTGTGATCAAGAGGTCACAGGTTCGATACCCGTCAGCAATGGCACAAAGTTGAGTTCTTGGAACAGGGTCTTTACTCACATTTTCCCGCTCCACTCAAGTGTAAATGAGTACTCAGGTGTTTACAGCACTGTCCCTGTCCGAAAAAAAACAACTGTCCCAGTGCCTAGGAGGCAGCATGTCTCGCCCCATTTGACTTTTGTATCATGTTACCTTTGGCTTGGGACCCCTTGTAAAGTGTTTTGAGCACGTTATGTTTAGTGGATATTGCGCTTTATGTTTTGTTTCTTGAGGGTTTTACGGCGCTATCAGCACAATTTAGGCCATGTCAGCGCCAGATTGCGCTTTATAAGAGCACAAGATTGTTTTGTTTTGTTTACAGTGACCCCTTAGAATTTTACATCTACAAATTCCATTTCACTTGATAACACATGTTTTTATGTTGGAGTATTTGGAAGCCCCATTTCATTTAAAATTTTCATCATGTCCTGACCGTACAAAGTGTCAACAGTTAATTAAAGAGTTGATTTTAGATAGATCAGCATATGACAGGAAGTCAACATTTCTGTATCTATTCTGCAACTACCATCATCAACGAAGGCCACACTCACAATTCTAGTATGAGCACCATCTCGTATTTGTCCTCAAAGGCGTCATGAAGATTGATAAGCTTGGGATGATGCAGCTGGTTCATTATGTTGATCTCATTCTTGACTGTGTATTTATCTAATGGGTAAGGAGAGTTGATGAACTTAGCCACAAAGACTCGCCCAGTTGCCTTTTCAACACAGCGATGGACCACACCAAATGCACCACTGAAAGAGAGAACAATCAACAGAAGTTCAAAATCAGATCTTAAAGCTTTCCAATTGGAGGTAAGAAAAATAAAGGGAGACTACCTAGGACAGCCAACAAAAGCTGGTATCTGCCCTCTCATTCAGATAACTTGTAAATACTTTCTTGTTGAAGACCATCATATCATTCTTCTAAAAGTACACACGGTCCTTTAAAAGCAACAAAAAATCCAAAAACATCATACAACATAAAAAAAAACAAACTAATACCAAGTGTCAACTAAGTAAAGAAGTTTCAGTGAAGAGATCTGTTTTTGAATGAATTAGAATAAAACATTGAGAGCTTACCTTCCCAACTCTTCCAAAATGTCGTAGTAGTCATAAACACTTCCTTGTTTTACCTGGACCGGCTGTGGGGCATGCTTTTTCCAAATGTCTTCGTCTGGATGAAATAGGGTACAGAGAACAATGACTCAGTCTTGAAGCAACAGATAACTCCAACAAGTCAGGTGTTGGACAAAAGTCATTCACCTATCATCTCTCATACTCAATGACCTCTCTAAACTGGATTGATAAGCTAATATTGTTCCCTCAAGACCAAGGATGGCACGCAAAAGTTACAGTAGTAGCTTTTCAGACAAGATTGTCTGTGGAGGTCCTATCAAGATTCATAGTGCAATTGGATGAATCCTTGAATAACAGACAAGTCCGGCCCAACTTGAGCCCACTACAGGTCTAGTGAACCGATTCCATCCACTTTGATAAAGGCAAAGTATGATAATTCTATAGTTAGAAAAAATAATTCAGAAAATAGTAATGTCGTACAGTGCCAAAAAATAAACAAAGCCTTTTAGTTTTAGAGAAGAAAAATTGCATATAGGGAGGGGTTTGGAACCCCTACCTGCCATGACAACATGGCCCTGAAACCAGCAGAAGAAAGCACACTATCTACTGCACTATCTGCCCATTGATTTGCCCAATATGCATTTTCTCTATCCAAGTTTCTCTTCTTTAAGAGGCTTTGTTTGTTTGCAGCACTGTAACATACTACTATTTTTGTTTTGATTTCCACTCTTTGAAAAATTGGGATATAATTTTGAAAGCTTTCAATCACTGACAGATGACAAATGGGAATGATAAAATTAGTGCTCTACATAGTGTCAAAATTAAACTGTAAAAAGCCACTGGCTCTTCTTAATCACGTCTGGCTAAATTTACCATTATAAAAAAAATACAAAATTAAGTTTTCCACATAAATCTTAACTTGCTTGTCTGCCTTTAGAGAAAAGTTAGGCAACGATAATTGTGCACAGCTCATTCCACTGAATGTCTTGCAAAAAAGGGAAATTATATAGCATGAAACAATAGAAGTGTGAAAAAGAAACAGGATTTACTTACAAAATTTGTCATAGTCATTGATTTTTGGTCCATCATATTTTCCTCGTACCTTCCTGCCAAACTGATCTGGAAAAGAAAATGTAAAAAAATGTTTTAGTTTAATAGATTTATGCCGTGTTACAACACTTCATAGGACAAATCATCAGTGGAGTGTTCTGGACAAGTCAGCGTGATACCAAAGAGAGACGGAGGACTCACAAGAATATCTCACCCCGTGACATTATACTGACAAAGGGCCAACCAGTCTTAGTTAGCACTGTTCCCATAATGCCAGGTGGGAGAGCTGCTAAAAATGATTTCTACCTCTTGGTATGTGCTGTGGTGTGTGTTGTGGCCAGGGGTTGAACCCACAACCTGCTGATTCCAAGGCATATGCTCAACCATTTGATCTAACTGTACAGGGGAAAAAAAGGCTAGGAGCTGAAAAATACTATAGCAAAAATGTTTGATTCTATTCAAAATAATTGTGTGCGAAACAACTTAAAAAAAAAAACTCCCAAAAAACAAAAAAAGGACTCACCAAATACAAAAACAAACAAACAAAAAATCAGCAAACAAACAACAACAAAAAAATCCAACAAAAAGCAAGCAAACAAAACCTAAGCAACAACAACCCTTTCCGCTCTCAAAGAAACAAACTAACAAAAAACAAACAAAATCAACACAACCCTAAAATACCAAGCTCCAAATTAAAGAAAGAAAGAAAGAAAGAAACAAAAAAAAAAAAACAATCCCCACCAAAAAAAAACCCCAAAACAAAACGAACTAGACAAAAAAAAAAAAGTTTATAATACAAAAATAAACTGATATTCATCCCACAAATCTTGGCAGAATGCCACCATATATTCTTTTTTTGCACTTATTTTTGTCCATGGTTTCACACCAAAAAGACAATTATGAAAAGGCAAAATTAGAATTTGCATATTATTGTAAAAAACTCAATTTGGTAACATGAGCATAGAAAAGGTAATAAAATAATTAGCTTATTCATTTCTACCAAAGGCTGCCTCTGTAAAGTAGAAATAACAGAAACAAACATTGGATCTAATGGAACTAAAAACAGTAAAGGGGTGCCATCTGAAAAATTCTTTGGACATTAATTAAACTTGTAAAAATCAGCCTTCAAGAAAAGATTTGAACAAGCACAACATTAGCTATTCTTAGAGTAAGATTTGGATGATTGATCATGATAGTATATAACCATAATCTATTATAAAAAAAGACAGACTATTTTTCTGCATAGGCTGCCGCCTTTGGTACAGCACCGATTTCAACTGTTGATGGCTCTAAAAGTTTGTCTTGATCCAAACTGCATTCCAGAATGGTATAGAGTTCAAAATAAACAACAGCTTTTGGACAATAAGCCTGGTAAATTCAGCATTTTTGTGAAAAAAATAATGATCCATGTTTTTTATTTCATATTGAAAACTATTTGTAAAATGTGCAGAGTGAGAGGGCACCAAAATGCACTGCTGTTGAATAATGGGGTTTGTTGGAGTCTGTATGCATAAGGCTATGTACTGTGAAGTGTAGAATGATGCAAAGGCCTTCAGGTTAGTGCAATGGTGGGAGAACATGGATTGATATTTCATCATGTGCCCTTTGGATCCGATAAATGCTAATTAAACTTTGTTTTTTTTTTGTTATCAGGTTCCCTCTGGTACCGCCCAATGGGCAGTGAAGGGACCCAACATAATGTTTGACACCAGAATGTGTCAAAAAGTACAAACCCATTCTGATATCAAACAAAATTCGGGAAAACTCTGAGCCAAAAGATTTAGACAAGCAGGTGGCTAGCCCACTGTGCGCTAATTAAACTGCAACAGTTAAAATACGCCTGTTTGTGTGTGTGTGTGTGTGTGTGTGTGAGAGTGTTTGTGTGAGTGTGTGTGTGTGTGTGTATTTGTGTGTGTGTGTGTTTGTGTAACTGGGCTTCGTGCAAGTGCACGCCCTGACCTACTCGCTAGTAGCATGCGCTTAGGCTACATCTACTGTACTTTAAATTGGTCTATAGGAAGTCAAAGGGATCTGATTGAAGTAATTTGCATGAATATGATTTACAAGTATCTTTAAGCACTCAGTATTGTAGCCCGTAAGGTTACTTTGAAACGGAGACAAAGTTGATTCACTGTATACGTGTGTCCAAAGGATACAAAGCGGATGCATACACTTCCCTTCTTCTGTACCTTCATTGTGCCTTTTCTTATTCTTTGCATCTTTGTCCTCGGTCTTGATAGGGGCAGTGGGCTCACAAGGGTCGCTCCTACCATAGAAGTTGTCGGCAAAGACTCGGAAACAATACTCTTTGTTGGGACTTAATCCAGTGACATTGTGGAAGTTGAACCTGAAAAACAGAATATATACCGGTTTCATGTTTCATCTTTAACCCTAGCCATTTTTATAACTCAAATTTTTGATCTCTCAATCTGCTTTTTGCTTCTGTAGATAACAATTTTTGCTAACTGATTGAATTGTTATGCAAGAGAAGGTGAAGAATAAATCATTATTTTTTTTTTTTCTTGTTATCTGTGTCCATTTATATTGCTCAATTGCAGTGTAGGGACGAGACATAATGTTTGACACCAGAATGCATCAAAAATTACAAACCCAATCTGATATCAAACAAAAGTCAGGAAAAACTCTGAGCCAAGAGATTAAGACAAGCAGGGGGCTAGCCCACTGTGCATATAATAAGTTAATAAGGGTAAAGGACAGAGATTTCTGACAATTTTGTTGTTGTTGGATGCAATGTCGCAACATCTCAAAACTAATCAACAATAATACAAAACAAAGAAACAAAAAGCAAAATTTTAAAATTCAAACATCATGCTTCCTACCTTTGACCAGTCATAACTTGAGGCGTAACCAAAGATATTTCCCTGGGCATTGAATCCACAAGTAGTGATTGGAAGATCAAACTGCTCCGAAGTCTTCAATTTTGTGCGGGCGTCTTTGTCCCAAAAGCTGAATCTTCCATCAGACCCAACAGTGGACAGGGTTCCATGGGCAGGGTGAAATGAGATATCATTCACCTGTAAAAAAAACAACAAAAAGAATTAACAATAGAGTTTAATGTTACTTTTCAACACATAATAGGTGAGATTTCAAGAATAGCTCTTTAGAAAGGTAACTATGCTGCCTCAATGCAGATTAAACAGACAGCTCATTGGGATAGCTTGTCCCCAGTCACATTATACTGACACTGGGAGAATCAGTCTTAGTATTGTTTCCATCAAGTCGAAACCAGGCATGGCGACTGATAAAATGCATATTTTCACATCAAAGGTATAACGTTATGGTTTAACGCCTGCTTCAACACTGTGTGGGTCATATCACCGGCGCAATACTTTGGACATGTTAACGTGCTGCCACACAGAGATAAATGGACAACTCAAGACCAATGTCTCACCCCGTCATATTATACTGAAACCAAGCCAACCAGTTAGCATTGTACCCATGATGCTGAACGCTAGGCAGGCAGTTGCTAAAAAACAATTTTTATGACTTCGGTATGTCGCGGTATAGAATCAAACCTGACACCTACCGATTACATGGCAGACGCTCAACTACTTGTGCCAACAAAGTCGATATATCAAAGGTATAATAAGGTATCACAAACCAAAATTTTAAATGCAAAATCAAGCTCTTATTTTACTTTGGGTGCAAAGACCTATTAAAAATAAGAAGAAAACAGTTTGAATTTTGAAAATCGGTTGATAAATAAAAAAATTATTGCCTTTTGAATTCTGTCCTTTTTTCAAAAACTTTTAAATCTAACAAAATCCCAAGTTTGACGCATTATAAAATTTTAGGGGTTTTTGCATATTCAAAACTTTTAATTTCACCATACAGTACATATGATAGATGACTCTGATAGAAAAAATTGGACTTCTATGTCAACAAATTGATGTAAAATTCCATCCTCAAAATGCCAAAAAACCACTGAAAAATGCAGATCGACTGCAAAAAATTCCCCTGAACGCCACTTTTGAGACATAATATTTTCAAAAGTCAATGTTAACCAAAGCATATGAAAGCTCTTACAGCTCTAAACAATGTTTCTCTCTGCTTGTAATTTTTTTCAAGCCCATTACTTGTAAAATAATTGAATTGTCAAATTTTAAAGTCAAGAAAAATGTCATAAGTGGGTGCGGGGAAAAATTGGCAAAAATTACATTTCTTTACATTAAAATGTTGGTAATCAAGTTTCAAAGCTGAAATTTGCACAGCTTCTGTTTTTTTGGGTGCTGAATCTGTCTGTAATACTTTCAAACTCATACAAGAGACCTGAAATGAAATTTTCCTGATTTAATGGGATTACAGTTTCCCTTTACCTGTGGAATAGGGCACTGCAATACCCAATTCAACAGCTAAGACTAAAGAGTACTACAGCAAAGTGTCCAGTTCAATTTTTAAAAGATGTCATCAATTATTGGGATAATATGCTTTGTACGAATCCCACATATTTAATTCTAGATTAAGATAAATTCAAAAGAGAGGGGAAGGGGTATGTGTTTACTCAAAAAATTTTTGAGAGGGCAACCCCCAATCCCGAAGACAATCGTGGTCAATTTTGTTTACACAAGCCAAGGTAACCCATTTGTCAGTTGCACTTTTTTTAATCAACCAAATTTATGAGAGCGAGAGAAATAACTTTCTAATACCTGTATCTATTAACTCAGAATATTGTGACAGAAAGTATATAAAAGAGTTTTAGATTGATAAGAAGTAAATTCATCAGGGTTTTTAAAAAATAGAAAGCCTAAAAATTTATGGTTTGCCTCCAATTTTTTGTTTGTTAGTCATCATAATCAGAGAGAGAGAGAAATGCCGATCTGACCATGGCTATGATACTAAAACCATTGTACTGCTATAAAACAATATTTAACGTGTAAAAATCTAAATAAAAGTGAAAATAAATAGAAGTTAGTTACTTCGTTTGGTGAAAAATGTGATTTTTGATTGCGTGTCAGTTATTGATAAGTTTATCTGGCGACAGCTTCTCCTCGCTCGCGTCGTTTCCCTCGCCCAGTTCAGTCGCATCGAATTTAGTCGACTGCGTTGTTTAAAACTGTTCGTGCATGCTCAGGTTGCATTTATTTGTTGAATAAAGACAATTATCTGAAGGGAAAAAGGATATCTTTCAAATGAGACTAATCTGCGGGGCTCTGATGATTAGAAAAGGAAATTCAGCCCGAGACTTTCTTTAAATTGTCACAGCTTCTTTAATTTTCGGCTGATTTTCACCGAAAATAGATAGTAATGAACTTTGAACCCTCCTCTTGAAAATGAGGCTAATATTTTGCCGTATCGATACTGCCTGAAAACATAAGGCGACTATCTATAACAGCTACTCAAACCCCAAAAACAATCCGTCGCTGCATCGCCGATGCGTGCCACTGACAACCGGTTTTCATGACAACCTTACATTTAAATTAATAATCAAGTGCATATTTACCAAATTAATATCAAATTAAACACAAAGAATTTAAATTCACGCTGAAATAATTTTTAAAGTAATCGGCCGATAAATAATTGGTCAATTATCAGTTATAAAGTAACATGTTATCGTGAAGGAGGCGCCTGTTTTTGCCGCTGTCAACCACTATCGAGCGTTGGTTTGTGATACCTAGTATAATGTGGTATGGGATTGAACCCAAGATCAACTGGTTCTGAGGCAGATGATTTATTTATTGAACCAATGGCGATGGTATTGTCATTCTCTTGTGAGGCAGGTATTGATGTATTCTACTTGGATGTTCTGAAAGATGAACCAGTTTGTTCCCAACAAACTGGTTAAAACAGAAAGTTCCTGCCTAAGCATTTAAAGGTTATAAAAGAGAAGGGTCACCAGCAACGACTTCCATCAGATAAATCAATATGTCTTGCTTTACACTTTGGCACTTAAAAAGAAAAATCATTCTATATCTTACTGGCTATAACTATATCTCATAACAAATAATACATAACTAAGACGAAAAAAGGAAAGAATTTTGATTCAAAGATAATGAAATAAAAAAAATAGAAAAAGAAAACAAATGAACATAATGAGACCTGCTTGATTATAGTGATGTGATCTTGGGTATTGTTGCTGCAATTCAAGATAATGTTAAAATCGAAAACACAATGCACAATGAAATCTTGCCAATGGCTCTTCAAGCTGATAAAAAAAGAGAGCATATTTGATGATATCCTTATCATTCCCTTCATCTGGAAACAAAGGATATATAAAATCTGGCTTGACCAAAACGCCAAAGGAAGTATCTCATACAAAAAATAATACATAGAAAAACCTACCGCAAATATATCCTGTACACCACCACCCTGTGGTACATTGGATCGATGGCACTTGAATGTAAAGTTGTCTTTCGGATTGGTAGGATTCACGTACTGAATGGCAACCCTGCCCTCTATACTGCCAAGGGCAAATCCAGTTGGAGTGTTAGTTTTTTTGTCACTAAAAATACTGACACATCGATGCTGAAAAAAAAATCAAATGATAAAACAGTCAATCACTTACAGCACAGAACAATAAATGGAACACATGACAAATATGATAAAACTTTGACACATGAAATGTTTCACGAGTTTGAACATCCAAAAAATCCTAGCATTTTCAATTAGTCGATATTAAAGGAATAGCATTTTTAAACATCAATATGGGAGAGCTCTTTATCTTCAATATATATATATATTTATATTTAATATCTTTAACTTTATCTCTTTATCTTTAAGCTCTTTATAAAAAAAAAAAGTATCAAAATCCGCTTTGAAAATTCCTCTCCATGAACACTGGGTTTGTATAGCGTAATATTGACATAATACAATACACCCCCACTTTTAGAATACATAAAAATGTACCTGGTATTTCAGGGGAGACTCCATCTTTTTAAACTCCTGTGGCTGGTTGTCCAATTGGTAGATGATGATGAGACGTTCAGCCGTGCCCACAACAGCCATGGGGTATTTCTGGGAATGAAAAACATCTTCATAAAATTGGCTGTTTCTTTTGGAAATATCTTTTGGTCATTAATCAAACATCAAACCTCATTCTGACAACCTGGAACATACACGAGAGGAGGTGTTGAAATGTTTTCAGCATAAATGTGAATAAATCATACGCTGAAAAGTGTTCAACTTTGGATGTTTCCAAACTTTTCATGCTCTTTTAGCAACACAAGTACTCTGCCCCCCCTGGAAGCCCCTAAATGTTCCATTTTGACTGAACTTGGAATAGCTAATATTGGCTTGATGAGATGACATCTGAATAGTATACCTGAACACAATTATCAATATTTTCTCAGTCATCTTCCTATGAAACAACTGCATATTATAACGCTATGAATCAGAGAGAAATATTCCCATGTAACTTAAGCTTATGACTTTTTCACAAAAGGATTTTTCAAAATGTTTCAGGTGATGACAAGAAAAAATGAGACGATTCAAATTGAAATCCTGTAAAAGGCAGTCCTAGAATTTCTAACAGTAACAGCAACCAAATAATTTTGCCCTAAATCTCTGTCATTTAAGATTTGGCAAAAATGGGAAAAAAAATTATCTATTTATATATTTGGGGAGTTTTGGATGTTTGGCACGCGCGACACGCTAAACCACAGAAGCAACAGACTTGAAATTTGGTATGAAGGTGATTTTGGACATGAGGAAGACGAAGTTTATCTTTCGAAAATTGCATTAATGGTATCATTAATTCTTTAGGAAATAAAACAGTTTGCCAAGAAGCTGATTGTTTCGTTGCGTTTGGTAGTTCATGTTTTCAATGCTGTCTTCCAG
>JAUEKY010095604.1:0-10575 GCA_031833965.1 Scyllaea pelagica
GAGAGAAAGAAAGAGAGAGAGAGAGAGAGAGAAAGAAAGAGAGAGAGAGAGAGAGAGAGGGAGAGAAAGAAAGAGAGAGAGAGGGCGAGAGGGAGAGAAAGAAAGAGAGAGAGAGAGAGAGAGAGAGGGAGAGAGAGAGAAAGAGAGAGAGAGAGAGAGAGAGAGAGAGACTGACAAAATGGCATAGACCGATATAAGGCTGAGTGAATGTGATGCACCATTATCTTTATTGTGCTTACCTTTTTAACCTGACCTTTTTTTACCATTCTCGCATTACTTATTACTGAAAACTGATGAAAACAACACATGGTTTTTTTTCTAGGGTTTTGGATGGATGTAGGGCAGCCCAAAGATTTCTTGACAGGAATGTGTTTGTATCTGAATTCCTTGAAGCAGAGACGGCCGGAGCTTTTGTACGAAGGAGATGGCATTGTTGGCAACGTGCTGATTGTAAGTTTTCTCAAAATAGTTTTGATACCTTACTTAAATCTCTTTGTGGCAGCATGTTAACTGGTCTGGAGCATTCCATTCTAGAGCATAAGGTCTATGAAGTGTTGCCATGGGCATTTAACTTGAACATTAAAATTCTAATGCAAAATGTAATATGTGGTTGAAAGATAAAATGGAGGAAATGTCTAGCTTGAGACAATTATTGTCTTGTTTAGTTTTTTTGTTTATTCATTTGGTAACGGGAAATTTACATAGAGATGAGACAAAGATGAAACAAGTCAACCAGTGCAACAAATGAAATAAGTTAGATTTATTGGTATCTTTGCCCTTTTTTTTTTCTTCTCCGTGGCAGGATCCAACAGCTAAAATTGGTAAAAATTGCCGTATCGGTCCCAATGTGACGGTCGGTCCTGACGCTGTGATAGAAGATGGAGTGTGCATCAAGCGATGCACAGTCCTCAGGGAGGCACACATCAAGTCTCACTCCTGGCTCGAGTCCTGCATTATCGGCTGGAAGTGTGTTGTGGGGAACTGGGTAAGGCTTTCAAACACATGAAAAAAAAACAACAGAATAAGCGCTGTAAATTGCTATATAAAAGAATGAATTCTCCTTACTTTCCCTGTATACCCCCATTTAGGATAATGTTGGCTATATTTTCTGTTGCTCCCTTAGGACATTGAATTAAAAATTTCTAGAGTTGAAAGGTGGCTTGTCTGCCTACTTTCTGTACTCTCTGATTGAGAAATGCAAACAGATCACCACCAGAGCCCAAAATCAATACTAGCAGTCTTTTTGATCAGTGGCATTTTGTTACTGCTAGTATTAAGCTGTGATTGTGGGTAAAGGTATTTAAAAAGTATGATATTAATTACGTTTCTGGCAGGGATGTAAATGTTTCCAATTTTACAGGATTTCTGAATTTTCTGTCTACTCTCAATATTTTGAGATTGTACCCCTCCTTAGTCACCAGTTGTATGCCGCTCCTTTTTTATAAACATTTAACGAGTGCCTCACTAAACAGATACACGTCCTATTCCTGTTCATATTCTTGGTGCACATTTTATTTCTATCATTGACTCTCCTCCTTGGCCTGGATACTTTTTAATTCCTCAATAGCATGACAGGATTGATGATGGATAAATTCATGTTATCATACTGTGCTCTTAATCTATGTTCTGTCTAGTTTAAAGAAATGTTTATAAAGATTATGATCATACTCTATGTTGTACCAATTGCAAGTAATTGGTCAATGCACAATTTATGGGTCGGGTACATTGCAGTTACATCAAATGGGGCAGCAAGGGGGGGGGGAGTAATAGTCATTGAGATATTTTCCTATTTTTGTGTTCATGTGGCAATTGCATCCCTGTTAGATGGTCTGTGCACTTTGCACAACAAAGGATCTTGCTAGACTTGCTTGTGGAGTGGCTGTTGCTTTCAGTGTATTTCCATATTGATACTGTTTAGAACACTGTAAAGCGTGAGCTCAACAAAGGCATTATTTTATGTGAGCTGAAAAGTTTGAGTCGATTTTGTATCATATTGTTATTCAAATCACCCTTCTTTGTTGCAGGTCCGGATGGAGAATGTGACAGTGTTAGGAGAAGATGTTATTGTGAAAGATGAGCTCTACGTCAACGGAGGTCGCATCCTGCCCCACAAGTCTATAGCTGCTTCTGTTCCCGACCCTCAAATCATCATGTGATGTTGTTGTTCTTGGTTTTACATGTTTTTTTTTTTGTTTTTTTTAATCTGCTATATCAAACTCCATTCCTTGTTGAAAATGCTTACATTACAACTAATGCTTGATCACACTCCTTTGTTGCGACATCTACAAGTGTAGGAATTGAATGAATACCTGTTGCATCAATTTGCTTGCTCTGACACTACTGATGAGGTGATAGCACATTGGAGAGGACTTGTTGAAAACTTGAGAGATATTTGCATCTACCCTAACTCGTGAAGAGGCCACTTAATGATATCAAATTGAAATGTCACTTTCTTTACAATTTTAAGCTTTCAGGCACTTCCGTGTGATATGTTTCATTTTTGTCTGTGGGTCATCAAAACAGCAAGAATTTGATTATGTTTTCAGTTGTTCCTAGACTTTCCATTTGAGTGATCAACAGGTCAACATGTTATGGTTAGGAGGCAAGTTTAAATATTATCCTGGTGCTGACATGGCCTAAATTGTGCCGATAGCGCCGTAAAACCCTCAATAAACAAACAAACAAACAAACAAATATTATCAGGGATGATGAAAGTTGAGTCCTTTGAAAAGGACTCTTTTTTTCACATTTTCTTCACACTCCAATCTGGTATAAATGAGTACCTAGCCATTATCAGTACTATTTCTGTCTGAAAAGAAAAACACTAGTGCCCAACCCGTTGCATGTCTCATCCTATGTATTCAGTGCTGCTGGTAGCTAAAGAGCCTTTGTAAAGTGCTGTGGGCATGGTGTTAAGTGGATCAGCACCCAAGCTTCCCCCATGTGGATTGTAAGTAGATGTGAAATAAAGGTAAATGATCAACTATTGATTGTAAAGAAGCATTTACTGATGCTCAAGCGGGGCATTCTCAGCTGTCACAATCAACCACCATTAGTAGGATGCTTTGTATATCTTTCGCTTCGGTATTATTATTATTATCAACTTGTGCAATTATTTATCAACCATTTGCTGACCATTATCTCCATGTGTGATAATGTAAATATGTACCTGTTTCATGATTTATTTTTCTATGTTGAATTCTGAAATTTGTTTTGACTAGACTATGATCAGAAGTCATTATTGCAATCACCAGAAAGAGGTGAAAACAATTTATAAAACAAATTATGAGAAAGGTATGATGGTCAAAATTTACCATTGTCTCTACTGCAACCAGGAAAAAATGTACTCAAGCATGTTTCAGGATTTCATAAGCACTTTAGTGATATCAGTTGGGATGGACTTGCACCAACCAACTGACATAAATGTAAATATTGTAACCAGTGCTTTTGCCTTAGTCTGCCAGATGTCAAGCCTTAGCTGTGGTTGATATGATGTTTGATCATAGGCCATAACCTGGCCAAGACAAAATTCTGGCCTGTTACTCTAGGCCTTAACCTGGCCAAGACAAAATTCTGGCCTGTTACTGTTAGTTACTGTTTTGCCTAGTGCTCAACATTATGGGCTCATCGCTAAGATTGATTGAATAATATCCATATCCTGTAACTGGGTGAGATATTTGAGTGAGCCCTCAGAGAGAGCTCAGTCTTCAATATAACCTATAACCTGCTCAGTTTTGACATAGAGCATCAAACAGCGAATGTCAACATTTATTTGTTATTGTAATATTCCAATTTGCGTAAACTGAAGTGAATCATTTTGATGAGTACATGGGTATTTGCCATTGGTAGTAGACCCACCAGTCCATAATGTTTGGTTACATTAACCTCATGGAATATCTATTGGTCTTTTTCTAAACAAACTGGTTGTGCAGAAACTGCATTTTAAGTTAAACTGTAGTAAGGTAACAGCAGTTACACAATGAAGTAGGTCATGCTTTTGGGTTTGCTGTTAGATTCTGGGTGATTTTATTTTATTCATTATCTGTGGTATGCTTTTTTTCTACCTTATAATTCAGATCATTTGCCAGATTGATCGGCAAAGATATTTGCAAGAGAAGTCCTCAGTGGTGATTTTGCTCTTTCAGCATGTACTATGCAAATAAGTTTGCCATCATATTCTAGAGATCGATTTGCATTTGCTTGTGGTTAGCCTTGTGTAAATTCAGTTTGCACAAAATCAGGTCTGAGTCCTAGTTAATGATTAAAACTTTCTAGGTTATCTTTACAGAGCAGTATATGTTACTATATGAGTACCATATTCTTTGACCAGAATTACAATTACATGACAAGTTCAACAAAAATTATTTTCTCTCATGTTTAAGCCCTATTTTAGCTTTTTTTTAGTGGGAATCTGGTTTTTGTTCTACTTTTATCTCCTCATGTATATTCCCTGGCATACCACCTCAATGACTGGGATTTTTTAAATGTCTTAAAAGTCTTACAAAGACTTATGTTTTTTTCTCATTGGTAAGATGAAAGGTCAACACTTCACATCTTTATGAATGAAATATTTTATATGCAGGGACGTATCCCGTGCTTTTAAATGTTCAACTGACAACACTGATGTCATACGGAATGCATTCATCAATTGGGTTTTGTTGCAAATGAGTGCCAAAAGCTGTCTGTCATGTTTAAAAAAAAATTATCAGAACTGTGATGTTTTGTGCTGTTCATATAGAAATAAATTCAAAACATAGTTAATGCTTGTTTTTATTAACTATTGAATAGTTGAGCCATCTGGAAAGACATTCTGTGAGCTGCTCTGATATGTGAATCTCGGGTTGAGGGGTTAAGAAACTCTTGGATTGCCTTGAGATTGATTTGTATTGCGGGACTTGAAGCAGAATGAAATCCTTGCAACAAAGTCTAGGAATCTCTGAGCCAGTATACCACACAAGAGAAATGATTTTGTTTTCCCAAGTAGATGCCATTCTATACTCCGTTGATATCAATTACATTGTATTTATAATCATTTCAGGGGAGAAAATAGTCAAAAAGAATTGTACACAAATATCATAGATGTTTTTTTTAGTCAATCAGTCATAGATTTGATTTATATTGTTTCTTGTGTTTTTTTTCCCTTATATTTCTAAAAAAAGCATTATCGTTAATTTACAAAAGGCAGTTTTTTCGACTTTCCTCAAGAGTGCAAGATGTTCTTTTTGATTGATTTATCATAGCATTTTAGAATTGTATAAAAAAAGAAATGTTTTATTGTAAACCATATTGTACCTAAAGCTTGATATCTACTCGTGTAAAGTTCTTGAGTTGTGATAAAACAGCTGACATTATACATCGATGAAGAGCATGAAGAATTTTTATGTTGTTTATTTTCTTTTGCAACAGAGTGAATTGTTTCAGTTTCAGTATGCTGCAAAATTTTTACATTGCTTGATTTTTTTTCTCCTTTTTTTCGTTTGCTTTAGAACATTTGACTAAGTGGGACTTGTTGTGTACATTGTCATACTTATGTACACTGCATGACATGCAATCATCCATATTCATGGGCAGCCTATTCATGATGAAATGTGTTCTATGGCAGGAACATGCCTCATTCATTGGTTATTCCCGAGTTGTACCATAACAACTGGCATAAAACCCTTTTGATGATGAAATACCAAATGTATCTTGGCGTTGGGATGCATGGCGGCCACATGGCTGTTTTGTCGGTTCTTACATAGAAATTGGTCTCATTCTCATGATGAAATGTTGTATTTTAATATGTATAATAGTTTAACATTTTATTCCATTGGGTGATAGTAACAAACGAATACCAGTTCTAATTTCACTATACTATAAGCTGGTTAAAATTTACAAATGTTAGAATATAGTCTCACATGATAAAACAATTAAAACAGTTAATTAATATCTTTATGCTGTGGGTAAAAATCAGAAATGAAAAAATGTGAGCCACGTAAAAGTTGTTAACTCTTTGATTAAGACTAGCCAAAGAGAGCTGCTAAGATCTAAACTGTGGAATGTGAAGATGGCTGCTGACGTGACATAGTATTCGCTAAAAACTAAAAGGAACCTCAGGTAATCTTCCTGTCCTTGATGGATGTAAGTGTGGAATACGTGTATGCAAGTGTGGAATACCTACCAAATGAGAGGGGATGAATGTAGATTGTTGTTTTGTGAAAAATACATCCCTTAATGGGGAAGCAGATTGACCGTCCACCTCAAAACTGTTGGGTCATGGGTTTGATCACAGGCAAGAACACACTTAAGTCATAAAAATTGGTTTTATTAGCAGCTGTCCACCTGGCGTTCGACATTATGGGAACAGAGCTAAGACTGGTTGGTACAGTGTCAGTATAATTATAATGTGACTGGGCGAGATATTTATGTAGAGTCCCCTGTTTATCTCTGTGTGGCAGTACGTTAACATGTCCAGAGTGACAGAGCAATCCACCGGTGATAGAATATATTACGTGTTTAAACAGGACATTAAACCTCATGTTAAAAGTTTTTTAAAAAGCGATTGAACTTGATGAACTCCAGATCATTTAGCTGTGGGACACGGTTTTGAAAACTGAATCAGCTGATGACTTGACAGGCTGTGGTCGTAAAGCTAAAAGAATTTTATTTGATAAATAGTAGCAACAATGACTGCATACTTAATACTGTATTGAATGGAATAAAGAAAGTAGCATGTACATTAAAACCCGTTTTGCTTGCCCTTGCTGGGTTGAGGAAAACGGTTAGATTGTACTTTCTTCAAGAAAGGCATATTATTTACTTATGTATCTTACATTATTTTCCTAGATATATGAGTACGAGAGTAACCTTCATCTAGCATTTCATTTAGTCTTGTGGGAAAAATCAAAATAATTCTGGGGCATCAGATTGGGGTCCTTGTGCAAGGGGATGGCTTGGGTTGCTTTTTGTTTTTACTATCTTTAATATGCTTTGTTCCTTTGATTGAGTTGTCTTGATAAGGAAACTTATATTTTTTCCTTCAGTCACATAGTCAATGTGGGTTTTTAAAAAAATTTTTTATGCAATTCTTGATTTTGAAAATAAATCAGTGATTTTGTTAAAGTTGACTTGAAAAAGGTAATCTCTCACATTTTTATTTGTATGTATTTCAAATTTTACAATGCATCTCATGACAGTTAAAGGGGTTTCCAACTGATAATATGTTCTACAAATGAAGACAAAATAAGAGACTTGAACTTAAAAGAAAGATTGGTGGGAGCACCTATTTTTCTGTCTTTCATCACAGAGGAGAAAGTGAGGCAGTCTGCTTGAGATTGAGATATTTTAGTTTATCAACAGGTGTAAAAGTCCAGCGTGATGAAGGTCCTGCCATCTAAAATTTTGTCAAAATTGTTGAAGTTTTCTATTTGTAAATACTTAACTGTGGGACTTTTTTGTGCTTAAATGTAGTTTCAAATCAAATAGAGATTGCATATATCAGGATATATTTGATGGAAAGATTCTATTATTTTTTAGTGGTGTGCAGTATTAATTACTTTTATTGAAAGTAATAAAACAAAATAAGCGTTTTTGCTTCATTTTGATATTTCTATCAGTGATGATATTTAGAAAATTAGCGGGTGGAGTGATACATTGCCAAAAAGTAGTGACCTGCTATGATGGTTGACATGATAGCTTCTACTGTCAACAATGCCGTATTGTCTTAGCACGCAAGGGCTCAAATCCAGCCGCCTTTTTTATTTCCTCTAAAGAGGCTTTGTTTTGTTTTGTTTTTTAATCGTTTATGTTCACCTACTGAAAATCTCTGATTTCTTCACTTGATTCATAGCTGTCTCACTGATTCCATGATCTTAATCATATGGCAGGTCTTATTATGTAACATAATCTTGAAATGCAGATTTTGTAAACTTACACATGATGACTGGGACAAAGCTGCTGCTGAAATCTACTGCCCTGCCCCAGCATTACCTGTAGGATGATGAACTGCACTCATCTCATAAAATGATATATACCCATCTCATAAGAGGTCCAATATTTACTATGACAGCTAGCACACATTCAAATTATCTTGATATTGAATGATTGAATGATAGTGGGTTTTCTTTGTTTTCAAAGTCATGATGGTTTCTTGGATCATTCCATGTGCCGTCGAAGGATGCATTAAAGGTTTGAAATAAAAACAAGTTTGTAGACATCCTTTTTCATCTCTGTTTGTTCCTTGGTGTGAGTTTCTTTAGAGTAAGGATAGAGTATTCAATTCTGCTCTCTCTAAATCTATTTACAACCATGTGATAAAACAAATCAAATAACTCTACTACTTGAGGCTCTGTGTGAAGCCCAGTGTTGAAGTAAGTTGAAATCAAGCTGATTATTGTCTAGGGCCTCTCAGTGGTAGTAATAAAGGAACCAAACATCTCCGTATTGCTCCTTGATATCACAGGCAATGCTTGCTGGACAATATATCACTGTTGAACATTTGAACGTTATCGGTTTAACGCCTGTTTTCAACACTGTATAGACCATATCACCGGTGCAGTGCTCTGGACATGTTTACGTGCTGCCACACAGAGATAAAAGGAGAACTCACACGAATATCTCACCTAGTCACATCATACTAACACCAGGCCAACCAGTCTTAGCACTGTTCCCATACTGCCGAGAACCAGGCAGGCAGCTGCTAAAAAAACCTATCTTTAAGACTAAGGTATGTCGTGGCATGGGATTGAACCGCCACCTACCGGTTACGAGGAGGACTCTCAATCAAGAACGCCAACAAAGCCGGTAGATAGCACTGTATTAATATGCTGTGATTGTTACGCAGAGATAGATGGGCATCCCACCCAGTGAAATTGTACTGCCACTCGACCAACGAGTCCGAGTACCATTGGCTATTCCCAGAATGCTAACCACCTGGATGACAGCCACCAATTAGCAGATGTTAAAATCTCAGCAACCCGCAGCCCACCAGGTCTGAAAGGAATGCTCTCTACTGGCTGAGCCAACAGGGCCAGTAGTGATATAAAAGTGAAAAAAAGGCTTTTTACTGTTTTTAAAGCTAGTTTTTCCACCCCAAACCTTAACTATTTTTAGAAATTCTTTAAAAAGGTGTTAATTTTTAATTGTTTACTCAACCCTGCCAGCTGAAAAGTCTTCAGTTTATGATCAGGAAAAATTTTTGTAATAGAATAGATCTTTATCCAGTTCAGTAGGTGATTAAATGACAGCTATCTGATGGGTCTTTAATAAGACTTAATAGTCAAGGACTTACTTTTCACTCCACTATTCAAAATCTATTAACTTAATACAACAGAGCATACTGAATTTCTTACTTGAAACGATCAAGAGATGAAGAAAGGGGTCTAGAGATAAAAGAAACAATCTTTAAACAGCATGAGGAATTCTGAGCTATGTTGACTGTTTGGTCAAAACTGGTATGGTGTCGTGTTTGAAGCAATGATCCTTGTGTTTGAAAATAAATTTGTTTAAAAAAAAAAATGATGATAAACCAGACCTTCAATGAGCACTGACTAATTATGAGCTATGTAAAGAAGTTAGTAAAAGTGTTTGAATAACATGAAGAAAGCATGGTTTTGTCTCAGTGAAATTTATTCAGGTGTTATAATTTATCAATAATTCATTCCAGATATTCAGAGCAACAAATTGTCAGAACGGCCATAAAGATCTAATGTTCCATCACTATCAGTTATAGTCATTCTCAAAGCTGTAGTCTTCTCCATCATTTCCACCACCAAAACCAGAGAAGGCAGTTGACAGCGCATCCGAAAGTTTTCCAGCCAGATTGTCTGTGGATTGTAATGCAAGCAATAGAACAGGGAATCATTTGAATATCAATAAACCTGGTCTTTGGATTACTCCTGACAATGAAACAAAATTTTCATTTTTTGATGATGAGCTAATCAAAATATATCATTAAGTCAGCATAATAAAACCTTAATTAACTTTCAACTTCAACCCTTAACTTATTGCACACTTTTTAATGATTAGTGTTCCCCAGTGCCAATATGAGAATCCGTTTTTCAGGAAAAGTGGAAGATTGGAGGAAAATAAAAATTTCACCAGCAATTAAAGTTCAACGTTAAAGTTCAATCAAACTTGAATACTTGGAAGATAGTGAGAATGTCTGGACATTTTATTTACCTGAATCTCACAACATTTCAACTGTTGCACTAAAACAATGGGATCCTAAGAAATCTGACGTTATAAAGAAATTGGCGGTATGGTGAGAGCTGTTTCTGATGGTCAACAAAGAAATAAATGTTTTGCTGCCCTTGGGACACGAAAAAATAACACGCTAGATGTGGAAACGAAGGAATGGGGGAGCCTGGTTGATATTGATAATCACTTCTTTTTCTCGAGACAAATAGGTGAACTAATAGGTGAAGAGGAGGGAGTGGATTTTATTTTACCTAAATAGTTTTGAGCTGGCAGTATAACGGGAAATAATTTCTATATCAACTAAAGGTTTGTACCCTGTGAAGTATTGGTGGAGGGCCGTGACCAAACCATACAATCATACATCAAGCAGGCCGAATGCGGGAATGGCAGTATAACGAG
>JAUEKY010095715.1:0-10567 GCA_031833965.1 Scyllaea pelagica
GCATGATCCAGAGAAATTCTGTCTCAATGAGAGTCGGCCCTACACTGTAATGGTAAAAGGGTACTGGATAATGAAATTAAATTACACATGATACGGGGTGGCCCCGTGTAGGCTGGGATATGGTGCAGATGGACGCACACTCCTACGAGGTTAGTAGGATAATCGTAATCGTACGCATGATATGGGGTGGCCCTGTGTAGGCAGGAATGCTGAGGAAACTGCCATGAATGTCCGTCAGGCAGATCAGAAATTTTTAGATGCTGGAAAACAGTTTTTTTTTTTTTTTGAATTTTTCAAATTTAGTCTTGACTGTAGCTGTGTCATGTAACATCAATCGAAATGTCATAGTCTGTAGAAATCGATCAATAATAGAATGAATTTATTTTCATTTCTTAATCATGTTGTCAACAAGCAAACTCAAAGTGGATGTGATGAATTAAACACACAAGCAACAGAATTCAGATCCTGTGTTACACATAGTAGCTGCCAAATTTTTGGTAGGCAGAGAATTTCTGTCTTTTTGTCAGTTACCAGTCTTTTATCAGCAATGTTTTGAAAAACAGTGTTGGATAATTGTATTCATTGTACAAATGATAAAATGCAACCGGGTCTCTGGTGGGAGTGAGGTCCTGCATCCACGGAGCCAATCCTCTGGTCCACACAAACCTCCTTTCTTAAACCCATTTATGGAATTCATTTACAATAATTTCAATTGGTTTTTCTCCCGACATTTTGGTAGTTGCCATCTCTGTGACATGAATCATGACTCATTCATCAAACTGGTCATTGCCAGAGTCACAGCTTTACAATCAACCAGGACTCGAGTTTTGTGTCTGACGAGCTCATCCCTTCCTCTTGTCCTTTGGTTTGGCCATTGCAATTTCGTTATGCATGGGATTTGGACTTGCATACGCATAAACGTATTGACGTTAAAAAACGGCATTCACTGGATTTGTAGGGCCAAGTGGTTGAAAATGGATTCTTTTGACGAAGACCTCCAATGCTGTGGCATCATTACTAGAGCAGATAAAAACGTTCGATCAAAAAGCTACTTTTGCTTTGAATTGTAGTCTGCTTCCACTCTATAATTAGAAGTAACATGCTCTACGCATATTTTTGTAATACTGATATCAAAACCATGGGTGCCGAGCAGGCGATATGGGGCGATCCAAACTCCCATGGACAGATTTTTGCGGGGCGATCTGAAGCAATTTGAACGTCAATGGGTGAAGTGTTGAAACGGGGCATTTTGAACTTTTATGTTAAAATGTTGTTTTTTTCTACCTTTTGGAATTGGGGGTCTTGACTCACTATTTTCCCTTTCCGCTTAGATGTAAACGAGTACCTGACCACCCACAGCATTGTCCCAGTCTGTAAAAGATTTGCTTGAGTTGCGGAGTAGCGCCTAGCAGGCTGCACGTCTCGTCCTATTTGTTTCATGTTGCCGATGTCAGGGGACGCCTTGTAAAGCACTTTGAGCATATGATTATAACGTGGTGGGAATTGCGCTGATAAGTGCTACCTCCATTGAGGTCTTGTGTGTTTATTTTTCATTTTTTCCCTGCAGGACAAGCTGGCCAACGCCCGGTACGCCATCGGCATCTCCAGGAAGATCGGCGCCAAGGTGTACGCGCTGCCCGAAGACCTGGTGGAGGTGAAGCCCAAGATGGTCATGACGATATTCGCCTGCCTGATGGCCAAGGACTACAGCCAGCGGCCGCCCATCACTCAGTAACACACAATAGGTAAACACACACTGGATTATCCTCATGGACAGGAAATCACAGAAGGGCCCTTGTTTTTCTGGGTAAACGAGAATGAGTCCTTCTCGTACTCTTGGGGTCGAGACAGAGTGACTTCACATTTCATTTACATCCCCAATCCCAATGCTCCCTCAGGGATTGCACAGAGGCTCTATAAAACGCTTGTAGGGGAGCTGAGTTGATTTGACAAACTGAAGATTGATGGTTCACAGCTTTACAGAGTGTTTGTGTAATGGCTGAAAACGCTCCGAGAGAGCTTTGTTAATGAGAGTGGAATGTGAAGCCTCTCTGTCACATGCCTTAGAAGCGTTCATCGTCGGATTTATATAAACTTGATGTACCAGTGGTTGAGGTTGTATGTCCTATCCCACACCGCGAGATATTTGAGTCGTAAAAATATTTTGTTTTTTTAGCAGCTGCCTGCCTGGCGATTGGCATTATGGGAACAGTGCTAAGACTGGTTGGCCTGGTGTCAGTATAATGTGGCTGGGTGAGATATTCTGGAAATTATGGGTATGGGCAACTGCCTTTTTCAGTAAATATGGTGAGAAATAATTGCCTTGAATTTCTTCCAAATTGTTTTTATTTTTTAGTCACTGTACTACTTGTCCCATCCAGTGATACACAATATTTAAAAAAAACCCATTTTAGTTTTTAGTTTTTGCTTGACTCGGACTAATTACGGTTTTGTGTTTTCTAGTTGGTGTTGTCTTTCCAATTCTGTCTGTGACATTTTGTCAACAGCATTGTCTTATAAAGGCACACAGTGCATGCTGTGTGCTCACACCATGTACCCAGTGACGGGTTACTCATTGTGCTGCTTTGTGGAATAGTGGTCGACTCTGGGGCTTGTGATCATGAGGTCTCGAGGTCGAGGCTTGTCAGTGACACTTGTGCCTTGTGCATCAAGTGGCGGTCTCTTGCACGTACCTTGATAATTCTATTTGCTCATAAGTTTTTCATTTATGTATCATTTACTTCTTTTACTGGTCTTGTATTTTTGTCACTTGTGCCTTAATGTTAACGTTATGGTTTAACACCTGCTTCTACACAATTTAGGTCACATTGCCGGCGGAGCACTCTGGGACATGTGAACGTGCTGCCATACAGAGATAAACAGAGAACTCACACGAATATCTCATCCAGTCACATTATACTGACACCAGGCCAACCAGTCTTAGCACTGTTCTCAAAATGTCGAACGCCAGGTGGGCAGCTGCTAAAAAACAATTTTTACAATTTAGGTATGTTGCCGGGTGGGAATTGAACCCAGACCTACCGGTAATGAGACAGACGCTCAACCAAGTGCGCCAACAAAGCGGGTCATTTTTGCTTTGTGCATCAAGTGGCTGTCTTTTGCATTTATCTAGATAATTCTTTATGTTCATAATATGTGTTTTTTCATTTTTGAAAATGTAAAGCGCCTTGGGTCTTTAACTATTCAGGAGGTTTTGAGGGCTGTATAAATGTTCATCATTATTATTATCATTACTAGTGCAAAGTTGAGTCCTTGGGAAAAGGCTCTTTACTCACATTTTCACACTCCACTCAGGTGTTAATGAGTACCTGACTGTTTATAGCGTCTCTGTCTGAAAAAAAAAATGTGCTAGTGCCTAGCAGGCATTATGTCTCTTCCTATTTGTTTCCTGTTGCTTTTAGATGTGTACCCCTTGCAGAGCGCTTTGGGCACATGCAGTGGATATTGTGCTATTTAAAAGCTCAGGTTTTTGTTTTTTTGTTTTGTTTTTAATTATAATTGCTGACACTCCATAATGCAATACAATTTCATCTTTGTTGATCAGAACAAGAAACGAGGTGGCTGGGTCTTTACCAACCTGTCAACACCACTACCACCACATGACCACTACCACTATGACTATGACCACCACCACTACCACCACCCAGCCACCGTGGATGAGAGGAGAGATGCGGTGGTAGACAGGTAGAGCCCCGTGATCAAGATGTGTAGAATCTTTCATTCCAACCGCGGGCCCTTTGATGGTATTAGAGTGGGAGAAGGATGGATGCCCTTTTTTGTCAGACTGGAGGGAAGTTGCTTGTTTGTTTGTTTGGTTTATATTTATAGGCGTTTATAAATTCTGTAGACAGTGTGTGTCATAGGCTGTTTGTTTGGTTGGTTTATATTTATAGTATATGTAGGCGTTTATCAATTCTGTAGACTATGTGTGTGTCATAGGCTGTTTGTTTGATTGGTTTATATTTATAGTATAAGTAGGCGTTTATCAATTCTGTAGACTGTGTGTGTCACACGGCTGTCAAAGTAAATCAATCTGCTCTTGATGCAGTGATTTACGAAAACAAATTTTCTTGTTCTAAAGTTATTGTTATGGAACTGTTTTCATTCTGCTTTCTCTCCATGTAGAACAAATTCATGTTTCTGTTGAAAAATTTTTTATTCATTATCATTCTTGCAGTCAAATTACCCTAAGTATTTCATATTTCCTGTCTCGTAGTGCCAGAATCATGTGCAGGTAGAAATGATTCCCTGGTGTTTACTATTATCTCAAAGCTCATTTTAAAACCAATTGCATTTGACAATTTTCTTTACTACTTCTGAGTTCATGGCTGTTTTCAACCTTTTTTTTCCAATGCTAGGATAGGCTATGTGCCCATTCTGTGTGAGAGTGGAGTTTTATGTCGTTAGAAATCATTCCTTTTACCGATATGTTGTGTTGGATTTGTCTGCAAAGGACTCTCATTTTTTATTTTATTTTCATTATTATTCAAGTTTATTATTCTTAATTGGAATTAGGATATGCTTCATGGTGAAAGGTGTTTTCTCACGTCTGCTATTGACAGCAAATGGTTGCATTGCCTGCGTCTGTGCATGTTTGAGTAGCTGTATTGAAAGATATTACCCACATATATATATGTATGTATGTATATATGTTATGAGGCATATGGCGAGTGACAGTGCAGGTTTTTGTAACGTGGGCTTGATGCGGCGAGCTGTTTGAATTCGTTTGTATGGCCGCACGCCTGGTGTTAATAACGTCTTGTTTGAATTTTTTAATTTCTTCATTTCCAACTGATGAAGGGACCAACTGTATACAAGCCATAATGTTTATATTGTGTCGATTGTTCTAATCCACGGCCGTCACCACTGTACCACGTAACCCTAGGCCTTTGCCATCCGCCATCGTGTCGCCCACCTACGCTGCTCGTCGGCAGTTTTCTATCTCCATCTCTCTCCTGGTGTCGTCGTGTACCGTAGTAGACACCATTGCATTGTGAAACCATCGCTCTTAGTCTTGTTTATTATTCATCCTTGTCCCACTTCTTCTCTGATGCAAACTTTTCTCATTTCCCGAATCCAAATCTTGTTTCAGACAAGATTACTTAATCACTGAAATCTTCATTTTTGTACTTTTGAACCTTTTACAATTTGAATTTGCAGAACTGTGTGGTTCTGTTTTTGTTTTTGTTTACTTACTTAAGAAAGAAGACTAGAAGGAAAAAAGCAACCTGGAAACAAAATAACTATGGCCGAGGTGTTTCCGTCTTTATGAAACTAACTTTTTCTTTTCACTATACCGATGCTTGTTTATTTTAGATGTTTTGATTCTCAAGTGACAACAAGACTGTCCCTTGTTTGTCTCCCCCCTCCCCCCACCTCCATTGCTTGTGACGACAGCCAGTGTGATAGGGATATCAAAGTCCCCCCCCGTCTAAATGCAACATGATATTTCTGAGTTGTTTGCCCCAAGTGATTGTGTTGGTTGTCTCCCCTACAATCTGAGATATGCAGTGATACTAAAGTTTGTGCCTTTTCCGTCAAGTGTTGTTTTCCTTGCGCTGCCAATAGAAGTAGAAGGGGGAGGTGACAAAACAGATGCATGACGCCTCTTATGGTATCCACCCATTGGTATGACCTTCCTCCTGCTCACCTTTTTTTTTCATCTTCGTTGTGGCTTAGAGATGACGGTACAGTACAGTATCGTCTCCTTGTCTAGCACTGGTTGAAATTGAAATAGCCCACAGGTGATCTTACTCCATCCCTGTCCTCCATCTGGTGTGTGCTGTCGGTTTCTATATCTATGTTGACCCGTGACACCACACAGCCAGGGGGACAAGACGGGACGGGATGGGACGGGACGAGATGGGACGGGACGAGATGGGATGGGAGGTCCAGTGAAGATTGCAGCTGATCGCATTCTGCGCCAGAAACTTCTATTTTCTATTTTCTATTTGTGATTGTTTTTGTTTTCAATTTCTCATTCTTTGAATTGTTATTTCTGCCTTATGGTTATGAAAGTGAAAAGCTTTCTTGGAAAAAAAGAAAAGAAAAGGTTACGATGCAAGATCATAAAAAGATCTGTGTTGATGAGGAAATGAAAGAAGATTGCATCAACGACAGAATGGCAGGCAGCACATTACGCCTTACAAACGTGGGGACACTTGGTTTTATCGCCGGGACTGTTTTCTGCCTTTGTTGATGTCTCTGCAATTGTTTGTGTGAAAGTCCCAGATCACGGGAATACCACACTATGATTGATCCTCAGGATTATGATGTTTTCTCTTATGCACATATCATTTGGCGAACATATAGTTTTGTCATCCGAAAATTTATCATTTCCTCTTGTTTTGTGACAGGAATTGTCGATTTAAAAATATGTATTCTCAGTCTTTGAAAGGCATGTGATTAAAAGTTTGATTTTGATACTGAGCTTGAATTGTATCGGTTGGAGGTTTTTGACAATTGTATCTTTCTTTCTATTGCTCTGTTTATGAGAATAGAAAACATTAAACAAAATTGAAAGTTATGAAAAAGCAGCAGCAATTCTTTTTTTATGCCTTCTCATTGCAATGTCCTATCGCTGTTTGTACGGTGTATGAGTTTTGTGGACACCGATAGCGTCATGCGTTCCCATGGCCTCTATCAGGGTTCTACCCTTGTTGATTAAGCGTTTCTAGCTAACGGTGACCTGTAAAAAATTGTTGGATTTGTTGTTTTACATTAGGTGGTCTGTGTACTTTGCAGATTTTTTCTTATGTGATCAGATTTAGTTGTTTTTCCCGAAAAATACCCTTCATAAACCTGAGTGAAAGGTTTTTTTTGTATTCTTCCTTGTGTCAATCATATTACATGGATATCCATATCAAATCTGCAGAAGACGTAGTTTGTATGCAGATTGTTCATTACAACAAGGCTTAGTCATCGGGCTGATGGTTTTAGTAGGGGAGACTTGTGAAGTCATGCTGTTTTCTTTTTCTTTCTTAGATGTTTTTCTTTTACTGCACTGTTCAGCAATTGCGTAGAACCAGAACCAGGTGGTGTCGCTGTAAGACAAGATGCATAATGCAGCCGCTTCATGATAGAACAGGACAGACGTTTCCATTGTCAGCCTCCGGCAAGGACCAGCACGCAGCATTCTTGTTTTGTTGTGTTGCAGCCCGTGGCAGTTTCCAACCTTTCCTGACCGTCTGTCTGTCATCTTATCATAGCTGCCATCCTCAAGATTGCCTTGTGCATTGTTGTTGACTAGTTCAGCAGAAGAAAAAGCAATGATGATTGTTGCTGTGGTTATGATGGGGGTTTGATTGTTACACACTACCACACTACACGCTGTGCTGTGTGCGTGTGTGTGTTGAGTGATGGGAGGAAAACACCAGCCAAACAGGCAGAATAAATAAACACAAATGATGTCGATTCAGTTTAGTTGTTTTGTCTTCATAGATTCATTATCATTCCACGATAGAAAATTTTTGTTACCATTTCAGAACCTTGTTCTTATATTGTATTATCTACCATTCTTATGATGGCTTTGTTTGATTTTTACAACGTATTTATGATACTGATCATTTTAATTTTTGTAGCAAGGGTTTTGTGTAGGCACCAAGCATTGCTGGAATAAATTTGGATTGGATATTTTATTTTGTTGACCAATTTTATATATCAATATAATACCACTTTAGGCAATTGATTCATCCACTTTGTATATGTCATTATTATTCTTGACTGTACAACAATAAACTATTTTAACCAAACTGGAGAGCTGTGGCCACCTTTCTATATTATATTATATACAACATTATACACTCTAACGTATTTTCCTCATCCTCGTCCTCATCCCCCCATCCTCACAAATCCCTCGTCCCCAACCCATCCTTGTTTTCTTGGCTTCATAGATTCCTCGTTTCACAGATTCCTCATCCTCTTTCCCAGTACAGAGACGAGGAAAACGTGTTTCACTTACTCTGCCTCCATCCGTGTTATCCTAAGCAGCTTGATCATTGAATCGGGTTGGAAGGAAATGAAGGATGCTGGATTGGGGACAGAGAATTGTTTTGACTTGCCAGAGTCGTCATTTGATTGTATTGACCGAGTCAGCTCTGGCTCACTATATAAACATAAACAAACAAGTGGTTGAGCACCCACCTCGGAACCAAGAGGCTGTGGGTTTGAACCCAGGCGATGGCTTACCTAAGTGATAAAACTCCATTTTCTAGTAGCTGGGTTCACTCCAAGATTAAGACACACCCACGTTGTAAAAACATTTTTAGCAACTTCCTGCCTGGCATTCCGCATCATGTGCATAGGGCTGGTTGGCCCGGTGTCAGTATAATATGACTGGGTGAGATATTCATGTTGAGTACCCCATTTCATTTATCTCTGTGTGGCAGCACGTTAACCTGTCCAGCCTCACACTGAATACATAACAAGGTCGTACGCCTATCCATAACCAAAGGAGGAGGTATAATAAGGTCGTACGACTAGTCATAACTAATGGAGGCATGGAAAGAGGGAGATACCTCATACGGGAGGCGGCAGGAAGAAAGCAATGAAGGAATACAAAAAGTTCAGACGACACTGCCATTTTTAAGAATTTAAGAATATATGCTTTCATTTCACTATTGAAAACGGACATCTCAAAGGTAGCAGAGAGGACATGATATAAACAGTAAGCAGCAAAGATAACATAAAAACAAAAGCAATCTTTAATGGTGTTCATAAAAATTCTATTCCTGAAGGTTTTAGTCTATCATTGTAGATCATCATGTGAAAAAGAAAATCAACACAATGACAATATAATACTTAATAATTCACAGTTTATTATCAGACACGTCTGCACAGAGTTAATGTCCCGTTCCCGAGACTCGGGGGGTGAAAGTAAGTTAAATGTTGGCAATAAGTTATCTTTTACTTTAAGATACCCCAAACTTGGTAAAACTTAAGAAAAATTCAACCAAACAGACAAAAACTATTACTTCTTATTGATAGTTGAAACTCCCGGGTCTTGACAAAATTAAGCATGGAATAATCTTTGGAGCTTTAAAACAAAAAACAAAGAAAATTTTGCACCACAAATGCAAAACAAGTTTATATCAAAAGTCAAAATGTAAGAATCTTCAATGAAAATAACTGTTCTAATAATTAGCCTCCATTCCGGTTCAGCACTCTTTGTTTGAAATCCAAAAAGTTGCCAAATTTTATTCAAGTTTTACCAGGTTTGGAGCACCCAGTATTTTATCATTATAACCACAACCCATCAAAGATGTCTGCTTTTTTCATTCACTCTCCCGCTCTCCATTCTCATTTGATTCACACGGCATTTGTCACAAAACGTCAATATGTTGGTCGGTATTTCACGTCATCGTGTCACGTCCCGCCAGACTCACACCCGCTCTAAGATGACGGTGATGCCCTGGCCACCTCCGATGCAGGCGCTGCCCATGGCGTACTTCAAGTTCTTGCGTCTGGGGACAAACATGTACAAATTCTATTACAATGGCTGTCCGCTCACATCAAGGTCAGGACACAATGAGTAAAGTAACCACATTGTCATTTGATCAAAAACACTTACGACAAACGCTAAGGTTTTTACATTTGTTGCAACACTTAATAGACAATATTATTAAGTGCAGCACTTTTGACAAGTCAAGGTACTGCACTACTGCACAGAGACAAACAAACGGTTCATTTCAATATCACCCAGTCAAAAACTGACACCGGGCCAACCAGTGTTAGCTGTATTTCCCAGCATGCTCCATACCAGGTGTGGTATCTGCTGCACTGCCAATCGTAGTTATTCAAAGTTTGGGTTGTTACAGGGGGCGACCTTCTTTGTTGCTAGAGAAGAGTGATAAGTTTTGGACAAATCCCATGGTGCAATTTATTCATGTTTACCAGGAAAACCAGGATGAAATAGGTTGCCACCTGTATGTTCCAGAAAGCTGGAATATAAAGTCTATTGAAAGCCAAACTGCTGAAGGATTGGAAAGTGTGTAGTCACCTGAGTTCATGGGTCAGATTGGCTGTGATCCGGGCACCGGATGCGCCCAGCGGATGCCCCAGGGCGATGGCGCCACCGTTGACGTTGGTCTTGTTGTTGTCCAGGCCCAACTCCTTGGCGACGGCCAGGAACTGCGGGGCAAATGCTTCATTCACCTGGCAGACAGACAGAGAGAAAGAGTAAGACAAATGTTTCATTCACCTGGCAGACAGACAGAGAGAAAAAGTAAGACAAATGCTTCATTCACCTGGCAGACAGACAGAGAGAAAAAGTAAGACAAATGCTTCGTTCACCTGGCAGACAGACAGAGAGAAAAAGTAAGACAAATGCTTCATTCACCTGGCAGACAGACAGAGAGAAAAAGTAAGACAAATGCTTCGTTCACCTGGCAGACAGACAGAGAGAAAAAGTAAGACAAATGCTTCATTCACCTGGCAGACAGACAGAGAGAAAAAGTAAGACAAATGCTTCGTTCACCTGGCAGACAGACAGAGAGAAAAAGTAAGACAAATGCTTCATTCACCTGGCAGACAGACAGAGAGAAAAAGT
>JAUEKY010095826.1:0-10565 GCA_031833965.1 Scyllaea pelagica
TATATATATATCTATAAACATAAATATATTCAAATAATACCTGCATATCCAATTTACTTTTTTCTGATACATATTTTTGCACATTCAAAAACAAAAACATTTTTTAAGCCAAAGCATAAGGAATATCACAATTTAAAAAAAAAATGTGATTTTCAATGAATTTAAGAATACCTGATTCTTATCCTTTTTCTGTACAGTTGTGTTCTTTCATCCCCTCCAAAAATCGTTATAAATTTCTACACAGTTAATGTCCTAATAGACCACAGGCACTCAGATCCGATGCTCTCACATCAGGAGCTATGCCATGATAAGCAAACAAGCATAAAGAGTTCTGGTAGTGCCAGAACAGCCATAGTACAATCACAGGGTTACTTCATTCTCTGGTAAAAAAAAACCCAATCAAATAGAACAAAGAGAAAACATGGTGCTATTAAGGCTGAGTACTTCTATACATCAAACTAAAAGACACTGAAATGTCACCGGATCAAAAACTGACCCATGAAAATCCATGGCAGTAAACACGAGAGATTCACCGGCATGACGGAGTCTGTGTACAGCTGGCAAAACTCCCCTAGAAATAGACAACACAGCACTACAAGCAGCAACACACTAAGGCTGCTTTCAGGCGAGGCGGGACAGAAAGCCTATGGCAATGTCTGAGAAATGATGGCTTCGTATCGAGCAACACAAAAACAAGAGACTACTATGGCATTGGTGAAATCAGCATTCAGGAATTCAGGAGATCGCATAGGGAGAAAAATTCAAATTGATTTCGGTTTCCCACTTTCCAGTAATTCTCTTTACCAGCCGGACCCCTCGCTACACGTAAATTACGACTAACTTCACATTCAGTGCAGAAGCCTATCTAACTATTTTGCTTCTCTCCTCCATGCCGTAGTAGTAGTAACGTGACAATCTTCACTCCAGACCCCTCAACATAGGCTTCAATAAATGCAGTACAATTTCATGTTGATCTTAGCATCCCAGTTTTGTAACAGATACACTGGGCGGATTACAATTGAAAAAAAAAAAATTCCGTAAAATACATGATTAAGATTCTTTTACCACTCGACCAAACGCTTTGGTGTAGATGGCATTCTTCTCATTGCAGCCCAATTCCCATCAGGGATCTGATATCACCCTACACACTCTCTTCTAGGTGTTGAGAGGACTTCAGATGTTTTCCAGACACTTCTTCCCCTGCACAGGCAAATGTGTCATGTGTGGGCGTGCCGCCAACATCAAGAGTCGTCATCCCTCCATCCTCCATTTCCAAGAAACCAAACACTGGACACACCAGGAAAATGGCACAAATGCTGACGAAGGAGCTCTCCATCAGAAGTTTACAAAAGGACACCCGGCATGGTTGCCAGTCTACTTGTCCTTGATCAACTTGGCTGCCAGCTTGTCTAGATGGAATTCGATATGAAGCTGGGTGCTGAGTGCCGAGTTGAGGCTCATCCTCTTGGGGGCTTTGGCGTACTTGACCCACGAGTCGCTGTCCGGCTGGTAGAGCCACATCTCCTCCTCCGTGGCCGAGTGGTGCTCGTGGCCCAGAGACAGGATCTGGCCGTTGTCCAGGAACATGTAGTGACCCACTGACCGGCCGCCCAGCGTGGAGGAGAGTATGGTCCATTGGTTAGAGTTCATGTCAAAGCTTTCAATGGGTATCTGGCCATACAGCGGAATGCCCTGCCGGGTGATGCCACCCAAGGCGTAGATTTTGGACTCCTGGGCGATCATGTCGTGGAGGCGGCGCGGGTAAAACATACTGGGTTTTGTCTCGTAGCGCCGAGTGGCCGGGTCGTAGCAGAAGAAGGACGCCATGCTGGTTCTTTCCTGGCCGGAGACGCCGCCCGACAAGTAGATCTTGCCGCTGTAGGGGACGGCGGCCAGAGAGTGGGTGGGCGTGGCCAGGGGCTGATGCTCCTCCCAGGTGTTGGACTGGACCTGGTAACACTCCACCGAGTCCAGCATGTTGAAGTGCTCCGTGTGCCCTCCAAAGGCAAACAAGCACCCGTTGTGGGACACACAGGCAAACTCCAGTCTCAACCTACGCATAGGGCGCAGCTCCTGACCCACAAAGTGACGAGGATCAAAGCGGAACAAGGAGCTCATGAGCGTACCCCCGCCAAAATCGACAACACGACATACATACACAAAGTTGTCGACAGATGCCACTCGGCAGTCTCTGATGCCATTCACGTCGCTGTAGAGACAGTAGAACAGCTTGGTGTCGTGGTCAAACGCTGTGATTTGGAACGGCATGTAGGACGTACCCACATGAACAAGGATGACTGCAGACTTTTCAGCTCGCACTTGGCAATACTCATCGATGACTGGATGACCTTGAAAATGTGGATAGAAAAAAAAAAAGGGGAAGAAAATGTAAAACCAGTAAATATACAATACAGCTGGTTGCTTGAGAATTCACATGATGTTTCAATCTTTTTGTTTTAGGTGTAGATTTGTTGAAAGAGAAAACATATAACTAAAGGCATGCATACTGATGGAAAAGCACTCAAAATGCCCAGCCTGTCTATTTTACAAGGGTCTCAGAATTTAGATAAAAGAGGAACATTCTTTGTGATTGAAACTAAAGAATATTTTTCAAAGTTGAGAGACACCCATTAATTCTCATAAAGTTTAATCCAAGAATGCCGAAATTAAATTCAACAATGTATCACAGCAAGGATAGTTCATACAAATTTGAGGGTTTGGGAGATAATCTAATTTAAAAAAGACTCTTTGTGAAAGAAAAAGTTATTGCAAAAATCTTTTAAATGGTGGAATATTTTGACCCTTGAATTAAGATTGGTCCACATACATTAAAACCAGTTAAAGAAAGAGCTTGCCAATTGATTTAGCCAACTTATTGGCCAAGGACCGGGCTCCTTTTTTATTTGTCTGTAAAACAAGAGAGCATACAAATGATAGAACACCCACTAAGCAATCTTGAAGCACACATTACAAGGGGACCCACACTAACAGCAACACTGAGCATTTAGGACCAGACACCCATCCCATTTCATTTCAGGTAAGGACAGTGCTGTTGATTGCCAGGTACTCATTTACATGAGTGGAGTGAGGAAAATGTAAAGAAAAGGCCTTTTCCAGGGACCTGACTGCGCATCCTTGCTGACAGGAATCCAACCTGTGACCTCAGGATGACCAGTCCAAGAGTGTACCCCTGACCCCCATAGCCGTACCTTTCTTGCAGTCCATGTGGTAGCGGAAGCCTTTGTCCACCAGCTGCTGACTGGCCGGGCAGTGCTTGACCGCCTCGCTCTCACGCACACTGCCCAGCTCTTGCTCCGACAGCAACCCAAAGCGGACATGGTTCATACACTTGGCCGTCTCCGTGGCCAGGCGGCCTGGCTGGTGCCTGCGTACAGATTGGAAGTTACGATACCATGAGGAGGAGACAGTGTAAATGAGTCCCTCACAAAGCTGACAATTAGGAATTCTAACAAAAAAAAAAAAAAAAAAAAAAAAAAAAAAAAAAAAAAAAAAAAAAAAAAAAAAAAAAGGAAATTTATAAAAATAAAAAAGACTTTGAAAGCATACAAAATACAACACACAAATCTATTTCAGGGTAAATATAAATAAATACTACACTGTTAAGTGTTCATTTATGGCCTGAAATTTTCAGGATTCTATGGCAAAAAATGTGCTCAGCCCCCCAGAAATCTCCCCCCCCATGCTGAGTTATAACCAATGGTTCTGGTCCAGCAAAAGGTTAGAACAAGTGCAATGACCCTTGAAATCCAAACTCCAAGCATGGGTCACCTTAGCCAGAGATCCACACACAGAAACAGCTGGTACTCGGATGGCAGGCGCAGCGTGTTCTTGGGCAGATGCTTACACAATGTGTCACTGTCCATTTTCAAAAAAGCCTGTGAAAAAGTGGAATGCTAAAGTTAACTACAGTCTGTATAAAGTTTTAAAGTTAGAATTAAAACATTCTTAGTTTTACAACCAAGATATTTCATTGTTGGATAGGGTTGGTGCCATTATTTAAACGGATAGTAAGGGGACACTGCAAAAAATGCAGTGGTTGTGTTCAAAGTGAATGTGACAGTCCAATCCATTTGATTGCCTGCAATAGATCCCTCGTCCTTGACTTACATGACATCTGGTTGAGGCTTGAAGATGCAAACGTTATATGAATTGATATGAATAGACAACAGATGCTAAACTAACATGACAATAGAACTTCTTTTGCTGGGTTGAGGAGCTACAAGACAACTGAGAGTTTGGACAAAGGCCTACCGCAGTGAGATGTTCTTTCCATTAAATGAAGAGCCAAAAATCTTGCGCTTCCTCCCTTTTGGCATACACTTATCAGCTCTGAGCACTGCTTACCTGTGTCTGGGAGAATTCCAGAAAGCGTTGCTGGATCATTTGCTCCCAGTGCGCCACTACAGCCTCCAGGGAATATGTGTCCGCAATTGGCAGGAACTCCTCGCAGTTCTCAAACGTCAAGAAACTCTGGCGGATTGACATAATGAATAAATGATTACAATATCAACATATCCCTTGCCTTGAGAATTCTCCACAACTGTAGCAGTTCTCTCTAAAAGACCAACAAAAACACAAAACTAAATCCCATCTAAAACGCTGGAAAGTGATGGCCCCCTTTGTTTTTCTTTCATTCGTGTTCCACACCACCATACCTTGATGTAGGAGCTGCAGACGTCGATGGCGGAGGCCACCTGCAAATGGCTGGCGGTGTTGATGATGTCCGTCAGGTTCTCCTCGTTGAGAGTCATCTCCCCGCTGTAGATGAAGTCGATCACCTGGGGAAAGGGGGTTCAGATGTTAGTCTGGTTGTGCGCTCCCGTCAGACCACTTCAACATTTCATCACAGCAATCTGGTCTACATGTTTAACATCTGTTTACCTTTTCCATGGGCTACAGATGAGAGGTTCAAACTCTTTCTTTCTTTATCAGCACCTTTGTACCCTACCGTGTTGGGTTTATCATTGAATAAATGTCTTCCCCTCTGACCTATCACTGCTTCTTTCATTTATCTCATTCAGTTTGCACTATATCTTACATTCCAAATATTGCTTTAAAACTTAATACAACTTAATCATCAAACTAAGAGCCCAAAAAATCCCCAAAAGCCCATTGTTATCATTGAAACTAAAGAATATATCAAAACAAACTAAAAATGAATTTATGTCGATACAGCACCTCAAACTCTGACTTAAACAGATATATGTCCACATGACTCTAAGTGAAAAATGTTAGGGTTCAAATTTTCAACAGAAAACCCCTCACAGAACGATATGAAACAAATAATGTTGATCTTTAGTTTGAAGGCTTGTGATTGCCGCCAGATATCTAAGGACCCAAAAGGCCGTGTGTGTTTACACGCTGGCAAGCACCCCCACCTGCTGCAGACCGTCAGCGGTCACGCCTTTCAGGTCGACCGTGTTTGTCTTACTCTCCGTCATGACCCCTTTGAACATGACACGGAAGTAATCGCTGGTGGCAGCAAGAAGAGCTCGGTGGACCTGGAAATGAAACACGGACAAAAGGCAGTTCATGACTGTCCACATTTGTAACTTGACAGTTGCATTATAAATATAAATAAATATCAACCGTGAAAAAAAAAAAATTGATCATGAGGAAACAACAATTTCCATGGGAAATAAAAATTTCAAAACCTTTTCACACTTTACAAATCCTGTTTCATCTAACAAAAATTTTTAGTAATAGGTGAAAATTTCAAAGATCTTTATGTAGAAGTGTAAAATAGTATTGACTTTAACCAACATTAGAATGCTCAATGAAATCCTACATAGTCAGGAAAGAATGAATCTTTGTCAATGTCATTAGGTGTGGTCTGTTAAACTACCAATTTGAGTTTTCATTTCTTGAAGCTGACCCTTACAGCCTACCACAAACTATATGATTACAATTGATTTGATTGATCTAAACATTTCATTTATTGAATAATATTTGGGTCAAAAATTTCTTTTTTTCTGAAACAAAAATTCAAAAATTACAAAAGAGCAAAATCTATCGCACCTGACAGATCTCAATTCTAACCCGGACAAAAAAACCATTCTTCATTTCTAATCAAGAGCAAGTTTTTACGCAAGAGACTAACTGGTTCTTTCACCTCAAATACCCGTCCATGGGCAGACACTTTGAAGTCGCACAACTCGTTTTTGGCACGAAGCTGTTGGAAGTGTTGAATCACGGAGTCACCATATCCTTCTGCCTTCACTCGTTCTGTCTTTGACATGGTCGGAGTTTTCTTATCCTTTCTTCAAGACACACATGGTCACGGCTGAATTTGATGAACACGGAACCTAGGACAAAAATTAAAATGAACATGGAAATAAATAAACTACATTCATGAGCCTGTACTAATACCAATGTGATTGTTTCCATTTAATCAAATCAAAAAAATTATTCACACAGTTACACACTACACACTGGAGCATGGTAACACACTACACACTGGAACATGGTAACACACTACACACTGGAACATGGTAACACACTACACACTGGAACATGGCAACACACTACACACTGGAACATGGCAATACACTACACACTGGAACATGGTAACACACTAAACACTGGAACATGGTAACACACTACACACTGGAGCATGGTAACACACTAAACACTGGAGCATGGTAACACACTACACACTGGAGCATGGTAACACACTACACACTGGAGCATGGTAACACACTACACACTGGAGCATGGTGACACACTACACACTGGAGCATGAGGAACAGGACCCTGGCTGGGTGACCATCTGGACAACTTGGTGGACCTGAGGTTTCTGATCTCGGTCCTAAGCAAATTGTAACACAAGACAAGCAGCCTGCTAGGCACTAGCACATTTCATTTCTGACAGGGATTATAATGCTGTTGGTGTATGGGTGTTCATTTTTTGACCAGAGTGAAAGTGGATGATGTGAGTATAGAGTATTATGCATCTTTCCTGATAAACATCAAAGGTGAAAAAAAAGAAGAGAAATTAAATGGTGCAATATCCACTAGATGTCTTCTTTAATGATGCACTTACAAAGGAGTCCCAAGTCAACTGCAAAATCAAAATACATAGGACGAAATATGTAGTCTAAAAGCCATCAACTACAGTAAATTTTGGACCGGGACAAGACTGTTAAAGACCAGGTACTCATTTGCACTTAAAAGCGGATTGGGAAATTGTGAGTAAAGAACCTTTTCTGGGAGTTGATTACATGGTGTTGCTGCAACCAAACTAACAAACCCCATGTCTACAAAGCCAGGAGTCTACCACTAGATCATATAAAGCTGCACCATCAATATCATCTATCGGAATGTCCTTTTTAGTTCCCCCTCTATACTTCTATACTATACATGCATGTATTACATACACATAAGATTGGCAAAATTCTAAAAGGAACTGAAGGTAAAGAGGAAAAGAAATACAAAAACAAAAAAGGCTACGTGGGTATTCAGAGACGTCTCTGAATAGCCTTCCAGGTTTACACTATTCGGAGATGACTACTTTTGATGGAGTTTTCACTAAAACTACATTATTTTATTGCTTTTTCAGCACATTTTCAAATTGAATAAACAAAGAAAAGCGTTTACCCGCAGGGAGTGTGAAATCATTTCATCTTATAAGCTTTCGAAGAATTGCCTAGAAATGCTTTTCACAGATGTCTCTGAATAGTCACTTCAAAAAAAAAAAAAGATGGAACATATATAAATGAACATGTCATATATGAAATATTTCCCTCAGGCATAATATGTATACAGGGTTAATCGGTCAACATCTTATCACTGTTATCTCTAATTACAGGACGTGACATAGCTGCTGAATTCTCAATTGTTAGATATAAGGTCATAAGGTGATAGATTGAAACAACACTGCCTTGGCTCTGACGCAGATTCAACTTATAATTTTGTTCTCAAAGCGTCAGATATTCAGCTAAACAATGCTCTGCATTTCATTGACTGTCCTATCCACCCTGTACATTCCAGGTTATTCAGAGCCCTTATCAGTATACCTATCTATATTTTTTTCCATTTTCAATCACTGAATCACAATGCCCATAAAACCTTTTTAGATTGTCATCCACTTGCTCTTGAGTCATTCTAACCACAACTAGATGCAATCTTTTATTCCCCTTTACTTATCATTGAATTTATACATTTCTCCTTTCAAGACGTGATACATCAAGTATCAATCACTAAAGTCCTTAAAAACAAAACAAAAAAACAAAAACAAAAACGAAACCAAATTCAAGTTCATAAACTGCAAATAGGCAACTTTGTTAAGAGTTTTAAAAACAGTTAGAGAATGAATGGCTCTGAGAAAGAGCTTTCAAAACACCTAGTGAGGTGTATGTTAAATAGACCTGATCCCATGGAATTGGCAGCATGGTTTGTAACTGAAGATGCCACAAGACTAAAACAAAGTGAGGGGTAGAATTTAAAAGGAGTCTATTTTTTATCTCATGTGGCTCCTTTACACCCAATGAACGCAAATCAATAAAACAGCTCTTTTCACAAATGTGATATCTATCGTCTAGACATAGTCTAGCTAGACGTCTAGACTTCTTTCAAAACTACAAGGAAAAAGTCAACTGACCTCTCATTTACTACACTCTTGCTTGATATCAGGCTTCACAATCTCTCATTATATATACAGTACCAACCAAGAGGGCACCAAGATACCTTTCTAGGTTTTCTTTACAACCATTGTCTGAACTAGGTCTTTATCGTCTAGCCAAGTATAATACCTCTATAGGATTCACTGAATATGAGACATGCTAATAACTAGAATAGCCCACAAAAGTAGATTTTCAAATATTATCTATCCTTTATTTATCTGAATCAAAAATTTCAGCAAGATATCAGCTTTGATCCTGTCTATAACACACATGAAGAGAGACGACAATATTTTGTTTTTGTCCCTCCGAGCATTTTCAAAGAAACTTGCAGACACACATCAACCGGTTCATATTTCCCTCACTAAACCGTCTGGATTAAATTTCTTCTTTCAGAGTCTCTTTCCTAATTTCACACATCAAAAATCAATAACTCTTTGCATCTATGGGTGCTGGATCAATTGGAAAAGCATGGCTATGAGGTCTGGCAAAACTCCAATTGAGCTTTTAAAGAGAACCCATCGTTATGGTACAAAAAATGGATTTCTAGGCCACACCTGATCAATGGATCAAGATAGCACACTGGAATGTGGGTCAGCCCCTTTAGAAGCTTTTCCTACTACTTCAGGCGGTAGACAATAAATAAAATGAAACGAGAAATAAAGCTGATTATCATAAAAGTGTTTCTATTTACTCACATGACACATATAACCAGTTTTGTGAACGTTTAGCAACTTTCTCTTGTCTGCTACAAATGTGGGGCAGCAGGACGATTAGCAGCCATTTTTGTTTAACTTTGATATCAATTCGTAACTCTCTGTGCTGAAGAGCACCTCAGGACTACAATTAAAAAATAAACAAAAAATTTTCAGACAGACAGACAGACAGACCTTGACCTGTGGGTGTATCATTACTCAAAGGTGAAAGTTGAGGCCCAACGCAAGCTGCACCACCGTCACTGCTGCTGCTACGCACGAGGCACCAGGATTCAAGCAACGAACGAACATAATTTCGTTTAGAACACACGTCTCGTATTCTGATCTCGCTCGCTCTACTCACACAGTCTCACGTTTCCACAGTATTATTATTATTATGGTGATGTAGACTACCATCAATGTATATCACGGGGCGCCCTGTGGGTGGCCCGTCTGTCTGAGTGAGCTTTGTCGCGGGAGGAACCCAAGGGGAAAGAATTGTCTCTAACCAGTTCGGCTCGGTAAAGTCAATATCTTACTTTGTTTTCAATTTTAAGGCATTCTGTCGCCGTTGTCCTTGTTTTCATTACCATGGAGAATGGATGTATTTTGTTCGCCGGGGCTGGATACTGGGAAAACAATTAGGTTGTCCTGTCTACACTGATATAAGGGATACTTAAAACTACTATCGCGATGGTGGTGATGATGAATGCGCGCGCGGGGGGGGGGGGGGGGGGGGGGGCCTGAAGGGCACGGATTTATTTCATTGCGCATGTAAACTTGGAAAAAAAAAAGGTCAAGGGTGTGTGGAGAGAGGAAATTAATGTTGTAAATTATTTTGTTTATTACCTGTTCGTCAGATTATTCGATAGGGTGTGCATGCGCGTATGCGTGTTTATTTTTTAAAATGAAATCAGGGGTGGCCGGAAAAGAGGAAAAGGGGGGGGGGGGGGGTGGCTCATTGATCGATATGACCAGCTTCATTGGCGTAAGTGGTTGAGCGTCTGCCTCCTTTCCGCTATATGGCGGTTTGGATCCCTCACCGTGACCCACCTTAGGTCTTCTTGTTTGTTTGTTTGTTTCTTGAGGGTTTTACGGCGCTCTCGGCACAATTTAGGCCATGCCAGCGCCAGATGGGAAAAAGTAAGATGATAGTAATGAGTGAAGAAAGTGATAGATCCAACAATCACAAGACAGGACAAGAGTAAAAAGTAATGATTTACAATTGAAA
>JAUEKY010095937.1:0-10564 GCA_031833965.1 Scyllaea pelagica
GCACGACCCCTCCCCCCCCCCCCCCCCCCATGAACTGCAAACTCTCGTAAGTCTTTAGAAGACCCCACTTTACTTTTGTCATTAGGGTAAAGTTCAGGTGGTCTGAGCATTTCATCAGATCCTATTTATCTTTGTTAATTAATATCTCCGCTCAAAACTGGTATGAACATTTCATTGCGAGAATTAAATTATTTGAGGAGGTTGCGTGAACCCTGACTCAATTCATCATGCGATGTTGCTTGATGTCGAATACATTTTAATGTTTTTACTATGCTGATGTCAATTTTTCATAAATCTCAGAAGTCCTCGAGTGAGAAATAATACGAAGTCATGTCTCAAGTCAAGGTCTAGACGTCTAGTTTTCATTCAATGTTGAAGATGATCTTTTACTCTTCTGTCAACTTTCCAAAAAAGAAGCGGATCATACTTTCAGTCTGTGTGTATTACTATTACCGAACTAAAGTGGGTTGGAAATTTTATCCAATATTTACACCCCATTCCTTTATGACAAAATGTTTGCAAAATAAAATTCATGAAAATTTTTACTTTCATCTATCGCAGCGTCAATGTCAGGGCATTTGATGTAGGTATATTATTTTGAAGCTTTTGTCAACTTTCTTTCGGATTACCGAGGATATCCCTGAAGCAGAAATTTGATTCTATTTAGTAGCAAATTGCAATTAAAGTAGAATTATGGTATCTATTTGTCAATATCATGGCAGCAAGTTGTAAGTTTAACCTTTTGTTTACTAGAGGAATGCTTCAAACAACTAAACTGCATTTTAAAGCTGTTTTGTACTTTTTTACTTTTATGACTGGGCTGACAGAAAATGTTCAGACTTTTTGCAGAATGGGCATTTACAGGCCTGCAAATAGTTATGTGGGTTATCAGGATCAGGGTGTTGCAAAGAACGACAGTCATCATAGATGTCTAGTTACACAGTGCTGTAGCTATTATTGGAAAAAAGATGGGAGAGTGGCTGAGCAAACCATGGGTGTCAAGGTGTCTTAAGAAAAATTAATGACATACATAGGCCTATTGATGTGGTAAGTGCCTGACAAAAGCAGACGCAATTAGAAAAGATTAAGATGGCCTGAAATTAGATGCATCTTGCTATGTTTTGCCAGTTGTCATGCTGAGTAAACAAGCTTTCACCTTCTGCTTAATCTAGAGCTCGCAAACCCTCAAACTGGTCATGAACGGAGCTAGAAATGGACCTATCATGATCCTATAAAAAAGGTGCAACCATTTTACTTTTTACCAAGTTAAGAACAGTAGAAAATTCTTTTCAGAGGGGTCTTGGCACCGGTACTAAATTTTGTGCATTCGCTGTAGCAGAGTGACCTAATTTAATGCCATCACACTGAGGAAATGGATCTCTGTTAGTGCTAATGCTATATTTAGTGCCGCCGCACTCAGGAAATGGATTTCTGGTCATGCTAATGCTAAATTTAGCGCCATCGCACAGAGGAAATGGATTTCTGGTCATGCTAAATTTAGTGTTGCTGCAGCTCCATGGTTTAAGGTTAACAGATGCTTTAAGCCTGCAAATAAATAGTTAATGTGTTACAGAGAAACAGGATTAAACTGAAAACAGCTATATGGAAAAAACCCTTAAATCGAAAACAAAAGAAATTGTTTGGCTGCTCATTAACTCTATATTAAGAAATTATCCCTAAAACAAAATAATTCGAACTACGGATAAACAGAAAAGAAAGACCCCAATTCCTTACTTTTCTTTGGTAATTTAGCGGCTGCGATAGATAAAATCCTGCGTTGTGTGGCTATTTCTCTACCCAGTCAATGATACCCCTGCAATATCCATAGAACAGTGTATGCCGCCCCCCCCCCCCCTCCACTAACTCACACGTGCACTATCGTGTGTCCCTAGTAAGCTCTCATGTCTCTTCCTGTGATGTCATGTCATAACAACTTCCTTGTGTCCATGTATTGTATCGTTTGGGGGGTGTACTGACCCTATTTGTGGATACCTAGATTGTTCGTCAACCAACTTGCCTATTGCTTACAATGGAAGGTAGGTGGGGGAGGTAGAGGGAGCAGCACAAACACTAGGAGTGGGTAGTGCCTGGTATCCTGTTGACACTCCTTTTGCAATCTCATCCTCTTTTGTTTTGCATTATCCTCAGAAATACAGCCAACCTGCCTTTTCCTTACAATGTCCAATACTTCGCTAAGCCTTACGATACAAAAAAAACTGTAATTTTTGCTCAACTATTTCTAAACCAAAATATGTTTCAATCGAAATGAAAACCCAAGTCCCTTCAATTTTGGTTTTAAAGTGTTTCACTGTATGTGTAAAGTTTTGATTATTTGTTGCATGAATACAGTAAAACGCTCATCATGCTCCCGTTTGTTTTGGTTATTGACTTTTGACACTGGAACTACTGATAACAGTGAGTGAGGTCAAGAAAAAAAACTCAAAATGAATTAAGACAGATAAATTGATATTACATGGTGTTGTGCTATCATGACTAACCAACTAAAGGAAATAATTAATTAAGGAATTTGAATCCCTGCATGATATTTACCCTAAACCATACTGAAAGTGAAAGAAAATAATCAGTAACATTCTTTTAGTGGAGATTTTACAATGAAATGAAAGATTTTTCTTTTATCTCACTGCAGATCATGGCACATTTTGTTTATCCTACTGCCAACCCAATGGCACAGTGTGCTCCTACCGCACAAGCGTATCCTTCAGCTCAGAGTGCTTATGTTGCAGCAGCTCCCCAGGCAACTGCCTATGCAACTGCTGCTGCACCTAGAACAGGTCAAACTTATGAAAGCTATCCGACTGCCACCCCTGCTGTTCACCCTACTACGCAGTACGCATACTCAAGGGCACAAGTTGCTGTAACAGTAAGTGTTTTTTTAGTCAAGAGTAATTAATTGAATCGTCTGCCTTTCTAGATTTTGATATCAGGGGCAATGTAATAACAGATACAAAGTGTCTACTGTCTGGCAACCCTTCAGGGATATATAATCTAGGCAAACTGATTGTGAGTTCCGTGTAAAAAAATTGAGGCCCATATGATCATTTGGGATTTTGCATTGTGTTGTGTCATAAATCAAATTTTTGTTGGTGAATCTGAAATTTTTGATAGAGGAAAAAAATTGCACCTTTGCCCACCTTGTTACACTCTTTGTTAGCTAACATTTTAAGATGTTTAATCATACCTTATCTTTTCTTACGTTGTCCCGGGGGGGAGATAATGATTTTGATGTCAAATTAAACTCATTTTTAGTTGATTTTTGTATTTTCAACATTCAGTTGATTTTAATATTTTCAACATAATATTGTGTGTTGGTGTGGATTTTTTTTCTTTTCTTTTTTTAGCTTGAACAAAGTTCCTAAAAATTACACTAGGTATCCATTCAGCATAGGTTTCTACTCCCCACTCAGGAACATATGATTGCCTGTCTGCTTATAATTTTTACATCTGAAATAAAACTCTCTTGCCATTGTTTTCTTTACAGCCCACTGTTACCTATGACCAGACAAAAACATACTATCAACCTACCCCTGCTGCCACCTATGCTGCATCTACTGATCCTCAGTTTCAAGCAGGTAAGACAAGGCAGGTTGCATTCAGCACTTTTCCTGACAAGATTTCAGTACTTAAAGATAAGTAGGAAGTGTCTTTCTCAGTAAATTTGTAAATAAAAGATTTTAGTAAAATGCGCTGCACTTTTTTTTTTCTTTTCATGTTATGTCTGGTGAATTTTATTGTATTGGCTGTAACTGAGGACAATTTTGTTGCCATTTTAATTTTTTTCTTATTCTTAGTTTAGCTTTTCATAATCGTTAGTCTTTGTAAATTGAGTCAATATAATCTTACTTTATCCTCTTGGGATTAATTTGACCAATTTTGTTTTCATCTACCAACATCCTCATCACAGCAAAGCCAGTGTTCAGTACAGGTGCTACATATGCTAGTGCTCCACGACAAACAGCAGTTGCACCTAAAGCTCAGGGCCTCCCTCCATCGTCAAGTGGCACAAGCTATGTGTACTCTTCAACTACACCCACAGTCACAACTTACTCTACAAGTGGCTACACCACCACAAGCACCACTGCTCAGACAACAAATATGTCTAGTGAGTTTGTGTAATTACTTTAAGAATTGAAGAAAAAAAGGGTGGAAGCTGATTTTCAGCTTGATCTTTCCCCGGTAACTTGTGGTGAACCTTATTTCAGTTTGGTACCCAAGGTGTTTTTTTTTTTAATTTTTTTTTTTCTTTCAAATTGCACACTCTGACTTGAATGAGTTGCAATTTGATTTTGTATTGAGACCCATAATATTACAGATGAGTTTAGTTTTTCTTTTTTTCTTAGATTAAGTTGTAATGACTTTTTTAAAAATATCAAGAAAAACAACTTTTTAGAAAACTTTGAAATATGACAGAAAGACATCATCTTTATTGAAGATTAACTTTTAGTCATGAGTACATATTACAATACATTCTGGTGTCTCTCATTGTCTTTAGGCTATGATGCAGCTTTGTATTCTGCTGCAACAAATTACTACAGCCAGCAGCAGCATGGAAAAACTGGCACAGCATCATGGATGTTAAAGAAGGCGAGTGGAGGTTCTCAGTTTAAGCCCAAACCAAAAGGACCTCCTAAGACGCCTCAGCTGCACTATTGTGATGTGTGCAAAATCAGCTGTGCTGGTCCTCAGGTAACTATCATGATTTTTTTCTTTTGATGTGTATTTTTTTTATCTGACCCTTTTAATGTTTTCTCAGCATATTTGGAATCATAGTGGCGAAGCAGCGTATCTTTGTAGATAAGGCTGCAAGTCCAATCTTAGGCTACAATAAAATTTTGTTTGACCTTCTTTGAGTTATTCAAGAGTGGGCATAGTAGGCTAGCCACTTGCTTGTCCTAATCTCTTAGTTCAAGAGTTTTTCCTGACTTTAGTTTGAAATCTGATTGGGATTGTACTTTTTGACACATTCTGGTGTCAAACATAATGTGGGGTCCCAACACTGCCGTTGGATGGTACAAAGGGTAAATGATAAGAGAACAAAAACAAATTTTGGAATAGTTTTTATGAATTGAATAGGATACTTCTGTCATGGATTATCCCTATGAACTTGATTTAACGAACATGATAGTTATTACCTTTAGAATGACAATCTTTAAGATTTGATCAGAAAATGTTTGTTTAGCTTTTTCCTCTTCATTAAAAAATTTTTTTCAACTTCTTAATTTCAAGACATATCGTGAGCATTTAGAGGGACAGAAGCATAAGAAAAAAGAAGCAGCTCTGAAAGCCTCTCAGCCAGTTGGGCGACAGCCTCAAAACCAGATGAGGTGTGAACTTTGTGATGTGACTTGTACTGGTCAGGACGCTTATGCTGCTCATATACGAGGAGCAAAGCATCAAAAGGTGAGTTTATTTCTAACACTGATTCCATTATTTCAGTACCTTAAATCTTAACAGGAAAACACAAACAGCAAGAGTCAAAAATCATTGATGTATATCTGTATCAAACCTACCTGTGATTCCAATACTCAAAAGTTTAAAGCTTCTGGAGTGACTCCAGTTGTGTTTCATAATCATTGGATTTCGATATCTACACAAGAACATTTTGAGAAACATTTTGTGGGCATTTAAGGCAGGATCTTAAAAAAAGATTTTGTATGCTTCTTTTGTAATTGTGGGCATTTAAGACGGAATCTTAAAAAAAGATCATGTATACTTCTTTTGTAATTGTTCCACCCTGTAGTGGTTTAGCTTGTTTTATTAATACTAAGTGTCTCTCTTTTTTATCATTTATATACAAATTTACTTTCTAGGTGGTCAAGAGATTTCATTTCTATGATAAAGGCACTCAAATGTAATGGTTTCATCTTTTTATTCATGTTATTCATTGATCCAGGTGGTCAAACTTCATACCAAGCTTGGTAAACCTATTCCATCTGCTGAGCCAATAGTGACTGCCACTACCAATAAAGCTGCTGCAAAGCCTGCCCCAGGAAAATCTGTTGTAGTGCAGTCGACCACAGCCTCCAAGAAAGTTTTGGCCACACCAAAGATAAATTTTGTTGGTAGGAACAAACTTGTTGCAAATATCTTTTAGTATTATATATGTTCTTTATCTTTTTTTGATTATTGTTATAGGGGGTGAGATGTTTGATTATGAGTAATTTTAGTATATAATAAAATTTTGAATGCACCTTTTTAGAGCATTGTTTATTATTAGGGGAACTGAGTTGCTCAGTGGTCATGGCTCTGGCGCTGAAACAAAGGTTCAAATCTGTCTGGGGACAAAAAAAATCTCTTATTGATTTTTATCGCTCAAACCTCAAGAAAAACCCTGTATGCCACTCCCCTGATCCCTGCAGCATCAGTCGGTAGGATCTAGAGCCTAGTCCTATCGGAGACGGACGATAAACTCGGAGGTTCCATTGAAGACTTTTGGCTGTTGGAAATAAAAAATAGTAGGTTGTAAGGCCGCTGTCTGAGAAAATTGAAATCCTACCATTACCACCAAAAGGTCACAGTAGGCTGATCACCTGCTTGACTTCCCCGTGTGGTGTCTGGTTACAGAATAGCACCACCGTAATGCCAACGTGTCGGATGAGGCGACTGCAGGTTACTCTTTCTTTCTTTCTCTCCTTCCTTTCCCTTTCTTTCTTTTCCTGTCTTCTCCCCTCTTTCTTCTTTCTTTCTTGCTCAGACCAGTGGAAGCTGTGTTAGTTGCTTTTATGACTGTTTGCGGGCACTGACATGGCCTAAATTGTGCCGATATCGCCGTAAAACCCTCAAGAAACAAACAAACAAACCTGCTTGACTTAATGGTATGATCTAGAGAAATTCTGTCTCATTAAGAGTCGGCCCTACACTGTAATGGTAAAAGGGTACTCGATAATGAAATGAAATAAAATGTTGATTATTACATGAAATGAAATCGCTCAGGAATAGAAATTGAAATTCAAGCATATTTTCAGGTGGAACCCAACTAAAGAGTACAGGTGCTAAAGCAACTGAAGTGAAGGTAGAAACGGCCCCTGCTACAACAGCTGCAGTCACAAATGCCACAGAAACAACTGCCCCAATGTCAGAGGATGAAGGTAATGTTTTATTTTCATTCCTGGGATACTAATTGTGAAATAAATGTTTTGTGTCTTCTCTTTGTACCTTACATTCTTTTTTTTGTTTATAATTTTGTAACACATCTACTTATCCTGTACCTAATTGCTGGCTGCTGCCTTTAAGAAAGAAAGATTTTCCTTTGATTTGTAAAATTTGTGCTGAACTGGTTTATTAAATTTTTATTTATATTTCTTTTCATTCATTTATTCAATTTTCATTTAGACATTTGGCTATCACCTTTCATTGTGATTTTTTTTCTATACATAAATCTTATATTCGCTCCTTTTTTTTATTTTATTTGGAAGGAATATTTGTGTTTGTTGAGGCTTGTTCTTTTTAAGCATTATTATCATTATTGAGATTTTGTAATTTTTGCTTTTCTTATTTCTTCAGACGAGGCAAGTGCTTCAGAGAAGGATGTCACTCCTGTGGGTGAGTTTTAAGATTCTTTCATTATTGAAAATGGCAGGTAGAATGAGAATGGTTCCCTATCTTCTGAAGACAATTTATATGTTTTATCTATTCACTGCTTTCAGCAATTTATCTCAATAGCAAATTAAACATGTGTGGAAAAGATAAGGTAGATTGGGCATCATTTGTTTTAAATAAAGAAATTACTATTTGCTGAGTTCTGAAGCTCTCAAAAGGTGAAATGTATCTTATTGCATTAGTACTGTTGTTTTAAATACTGTTTCCCTTGGTACTTTTTAGCTTATAATAGTCCATCACATTGCTTGTTTTTGGTCCCTTAGCTTGAAATTTGCTATTTTTTAAAGGCTCTTTTACTGGTCTTTTGAAGATTTATAAAGATTCACATAGATGCTCATATTTATGTTGTCTCTTTCATTTATATTAAACATGGGGTTCAATAACTACCTGTATCTTTTAAGCTTTTTCTCCTATGTTCTTATTTAACATTGAATGAGTTTTTTGTAAGGGTGTTTTTAGGTTTATTTTTTTAGGTATTTGATTTGTATAGATACAATAAGATTTTATTGTTTTCTACCTCCATCTTTCATCTCTTATTCTTCTGTCAGGACATGAGTACATTGAGGAAATAAAGAATGATATTGGTAAAGTGATTAGCTTCAATTGCAAACTCTGCGATTGTAAGTTTAATGATCCAAATGCTAAAGAGATGCATTTGAAAGGCAGGCGCCACAGGCTTCAATATAAGGTATATTCACTGTTTCCTTGTATTTGTATTTTTGATAGATCTGTTGTCAGGAGTGGGGAATGGACCTGGGTATTATTTTCTTCATTTTAGAGATCCCCTCTAGCTAATCATAATTCAAAGGGAAGTAAGTTTATCTTCTACTTCACTTTTATCTCAAGCTTTTAAAATATGTCAATCTTAAACAGTTGGATTGATATTTTTTTCTGATGACTAAGAATGTGAAATGGCTTATTACTTTCATGCTAACTTATCTATTGATGTTGTTTCTTTGAAAAATGTTTTTTGTTTTGTTATTGTTATCAGATCCCTTTACTACCGCTCAATAGCAGTGTAAGGACCGGACATAATGTTTGACACCAGAATATGTCAAAAGTATCAGCACAATCTGATATCAAAGAAAAGTCAGGAAAAACTCTGAGGTATTTTAAGTTGCATTTACAAATCTGAAATATAGATTGATATAATATTACGTTTTTTATATATCTCAATTACAGAAAAAAGTGGATCCTAACCTTATGGTTGAAGTAAAGCCAAGTATACGAGTCCGTAAGCTTCAAGAAGATAAGATGCGGCGTCAAGCACAAAAAGAGGAGTACTGGCGCAGAAAGGAACAACAAGAACGTCTCAGAGAGGAGATGAGGTCTCTTTTGTGTTACTTTCAACATTTCAAAATGTCCACTTTTTACTGAGGCTTACAAGCTCAATTTTTTTTCTATGTTGCTTTTTACACAGCTGCCAATTTTCTGCTGTTCTCTTGTTTTTTTATTTGTTAAAAGTGAAGGTTTTGTCAGCAAGAAGGGATAGTAACAAGATGGGGGTTTAGAAAAATTAGGGTGATGAATTTGTTGAAGTGGATGAGGATCACAATTAGAGTAATGATTTGGGATATTGACTTAAGGACGAGAGGTTGCATGAGGAACGAAAGGAAAATGATGCTGTACATAGTTGTAATAATTAGGGTACCTGCTTTTTTTTTTTAAACAGTGGCCTCCTCCTTATAAAATTATGTTTCTGTTTTGTGTCTGTGGTGGGGGTGGGGGTGTAAACCAGTTGGGAACCCTGCCTTTAGAATGGCCAAATTTGTCTCAAGAGACAACATAATTTCTGGGCATTTTTTTTCCTCATTATTCACCATTGAAAATTCACGCACATTAAAACATTTGGATTTATTTGTATATTTTAGAATCAGACATGTTGCAATGGTCAAAAAAAAAAGTCCAAGATTGTATTCATTTGTCCCCAGAATAGCCGTTGTTTTATCTTTTTTCATCCAAATGTTATATCTTGCAGAATGGAAGATGAAATCTACTGGGGGCATCGTAGAATGGAGATGATGGGAGGTCCTATGCCTCCAGAATTTATGGAATGGCCACGATTTGGACCTATGGGCCCTATGATGCGTGGACCTTACCCAATGCCTCCAATGGTATGTTTTAACATGAAAAGTAATATATAATTTCCAAGAAGAGTAGATTTGACTCTCTTATTTAGGTACAAGGTTTTTCTAGCAAATGATCTGAGCCTTTGGAGAAAGAAATTAGATGCATGATTATTGTGCATCCCCTTTGGTATTTTATAGATATTCATTGTGGTCTTTGGCATTTTTGATAATCTATATTATCTTGTGTGCTTCATTATGAATCATAACTATTGACTTGAATGATTTTAATTTTTTTTTTTTTATTGTTTTTTTATTCTTTTTTGTTTGATTATTATTTATTTATTTATTTATTTATTTATCTTTGTAGATGAGAAAGCCAGACTCATCCGATGATAGACATGTCATGGCAAAACATCACAGCATATATCCAACAGAAGAGGAGGTGAGAGCCGTGAGAAAAAGTTAATTTCCCTATATACCTGTTAATGATTTTTGGAAATTGAAACTGAAGATCATATATCATGATCTAGATTAGAGGGTGATAATGAATTCTAAGACATGTTTGTGAAAAAAATGAAAGTTTATTCCAACTAAACCAAACAGTGTTGAGAAGAAAAACATGATATCAGCAAGCGTGTGCCTTTGAGTATGCAATTTAGGGTGGGAATATTGGTTCTTCCTGGTAGCACTTTTTTTTGGTTTTTCTTTCAATGCATGAGGTTATTGCCCTACTATGATTAACCCTCGACCCGCGGCAGGCGTAAATTTACGCGTTGGCCGGAAACACACCGGGAAGCGCGCACCGCGTACTTTTACCCAAGCCGCCGCCCACCCGGCTAGCGCGGCAGACGTAAATTTACGCTTCAGCCTCGACCTTT
>JAUEKY010096048.1:0-10562 GCA_031833965.1 Scyllaea pelagica
TTAACTGAATGTGTCAACGGTATGTATAATAATAATAACAGAACTGAGTTGTCCCTGCCCGAAAAAAAAATGTACTAGTGCTTTAAAGTTACATGCACACAAGCAGAGGTAAAAGTGAGGTGGACTAAAAATTCTGGCAGATTATACTTTCAACAGAAAAAAATCCTGCAATAGAAAAATCAATGTTAAAGGCAGCCATTTTTATGGCTGGAAAACGATCCAGTAAGGGTAAAAAATTCAGTTAAAATTTCCGACAGTGCCAGATAAAAATGGTGATCTTTGACTTCTGTGTGCAAGCTGCATGGTTCAACTTTCATCATAGCCATGGTATTTAGAAATATGAAACGTCCTTTTCAACATTCAATGGGCCATGAAAAAGGCGGACCAATCAGGACAAGTTGACATGCTGCTATCCGGAGATAAACAGAGAACTAAATTGAACTTCTCAAACATTGTATTTGATAGGGACATATAAATGTGCTGCTACCCAAAGATAAACAGTACAGACAGCAAACTCTTATATCTCAACCAACACATAATACTGAAATTCATCGGGCAAACCTGTTTCAGCTTAATTAACAGTTACAGCACTGAAAACAACGAATTCTAGAGCTCATCTTATTTCAGGTTTATGCATAGGACAACACACTTTGATACTAATACACTTTGAAAAAAAAAAAAGATAACCCAAACAATCTAAATACAGAAGAAAGATTTCAATACTGCGATAATATATCAACATACTAAACTGATCATTTGGAAGAAGTATAACTTTTTTTTTTGTACCTTAGCCCTATTCTGATGCTATTAATGATGTCAGATTAGAAAAAGGAAAAAAAAAAAAAAAGAATACTGCTCATAGGAGTACCAGTGTATGGCATAAGAAAATATTGGATAATATCAATCAGCAATTAGTTGATTTTTCTTAGAAATAAAAAGTTCTACAATATGGGTAAAATCTCTAGTATACAAACATTTAGAAGCATTTTAGGATAAAGTGTCTTGGCTGCAGCATCTGTGGGTTTTTTAAAAATAAACATTCACTGAAGCATAGGAATTGGAACTTGTAGGTTGGTTTTGGAAATAACCATAGAGAGTGCTTACTCTGTAGTATGACAGGATTGAGACTAGAAAAACTACTCATTACGCATAGAAATGTCCTCATAGCTTACATAAGGGAATGAGTTTTTTATTACCAGTGATATGTAATGATAAAAATCAGTACCTGGAAACAGAATGTATATTATAGAATGTCATTATATCCAATTTTGATACAGACAGGTTGCTCTGTAGATATTCTATATATTTAGGCGAAAGACACAGAATAGGAACCCAAAGAGAATTTGATATATCACAAAGTGCATTAAAATATAAATATGATGATATTCTTATTACTGCTGCTGCAAACAGTCAATTAAGAAATAAGTTAATGAAAATACCTCCTAAACTGAACACATTATCCTGAGCAGAAAGAGAGTAAAGGATATGGCAAAGAAATCAAAAGCTTAAGGCAAGAATATTCTATGAGAGGCGAGAGTTTACTCCCCTGCCACAAAATCCTGGAGCCCCAATCATATTATTTGGGGGAAAGAATACTGGCAGCATAAGAATTAAGAAAGGATAAAAAGATATGGCAAAGAAAAAATAACTCAAAGCAAAGGATATTCTAAAGGCTAAAATAGTTTACCTTTTCCCCGACAACAAAATTCTGCACACACTGTCTGTGAAAAGAATAATACTTCATCAAAAGAAAACGCCAATTGGCAGCCTTAATAAATAAGAGAAAAAATAAAAGAAGACCTAAGAATAAGGCATTTTAAAACTTTGGCAAAAAGCAAAGAGACAGGGAGAGAACTTGGATGCAACCGGTGACTGTGACCTTGACCTCTTGTGTTGACCTTTTCAATTTGAGACGTCTAATGTCTGTTTGTGTGTGTGTGAGATATCAATTGTGTTGGGGAGTACATTTTTTTGTTAACATCTCGGGTAAGATACAGCTAGGGATTGGACCTTGAAAAAAAAAAAAAAGCAATTAAGAGAGAGCTATCTATCAGCACTTAATAATTCAGTTTTTATCATTATCCACACATATCCTTTTATACAATCATAATACTTTTATGTGAACAATGTGATGTCCATTTATATGTGTCTTATTTACTATGCATTTTACAAACATGCTTTTACATGTTTCTACTTCTGTGATGATGTCATTGTATTAATTCTTTTTGCTTTGTAAAGCGCGACTGAGCACGTCTCTTTGTAAGTCTGGGTGCTATATAAGATCATTACCATTAGTATTATTATTATCATTATTATTATCATCATTATCATTATTATTATTATTATTATCATTATTATTATTATTATTATTATTATTATTATCATTATCATTATTATTATTATTATTTATATTATTATTGTTATTATTATTATTTTTATTATTATTATTATCATTATTATCATTATTATAACTGGACCACAAAGCTTCATTTTCTTTTATCATAGTTCATGTTACACACCTCACGATAGATTGCAACCTCTTTGCGTAAAGGGTTCACGTGACATTCAGTCACCTTCTGAAAAAAAAAGGTACATGACTTTCAGTCACTTTATGAAAAGACAGCTACGCTAATAATAGGAGCACATCGTTGTCATAGATTGTTTCCAAAACCGTGAGCCAGGATTTGTTTTTCCAACTGGAACGAAAGAAATACTATTTATAGCGTGAAGATTCTTTCCAAGGGATTCAACGTAAGGACTGTGTTGGCTGCGTGTGAATTAACGACCTCTTCTTCCTCAAGTGAACAATCTAGCTGCTGGGTTACCGACGCCTATTCTCTGATCTACAGTTAATGTTTATGAGCATTGTTCCTCTACTCATTACTCGGTTAAGCCTGCACACTCGTTGCCAGCCGCAGAGTTATCAATTTACCAGAACCCGCACGTGGAAAGGTGTTTAATCTATTTGATGACGCAAGCAGCTGTACTTTATATAAACGTAGTAGAAAGCAGCTGACCTGTCATTTCAATCTGTATGACTTCAAAATAAGCTTACCAACAACTTTCAAGTAAACAAAGGAAAAAACAAAACCAGAGATCGAAAGAAAGGAAGAGAGTGGAAGATAGAGAGAGATAGGGGAAACATGGTTTATGTGCTTTTTTTACATTTATTAGTATCATTATTCCTGTCCGTAATGACATTTAGACAAGAGAAATTCAACCTAACTGAATTTCATAAGACAGGTAAGAGTAGCAATAGTTCTTTACTGGCTGATAAGGTTATTTCTTTTTGTCATCATTATCACAGTAGTCTTGAATGTCATCATCGTCATGATCATTATCATCATTGTCACATTTAATTTGTTATATCTTAAATATTATCGTCACCATTGTCGTTAGCAACAGCAGTCTTATCATAACCGTTTTCAATATCATTTATTTATGAATAATGATTATATAGATGGCAGTAACAAGGCCTCCTGGTATGACGGATGTTTCCCAGTGCGATAGTTGCTATGATTATTTCATGTCTCTTTTTATGAACCACCGTTATAACGTTTGTGGAATTCATGTTTATCCTCTGACGGAGCATCATGAATACTATATTATTGATAATTCATTATCTACATTATATCATTAAAGTTGTGCAATCTATGGGTGGATTTATATCACTTAAAGATACCTATCGTTCAAGCAATCAAATTCATTGATGATATTATTATCATGCCTCGAATGTAATGAATTCTATATCACGAAATCAGTGAATTGATAAGGATACTTTACCACCTTTAAAAAAAACATAAGAAAAATAATTTTTATCAATTTGTTTTTGTTTTGTTATAAGATCCCTGAAGTTCCGCTTAATAGCAGTGTAGGAACCCGACATAATGTTTGACACTAGATTGCGTCAAAAGTATGAGCACAATATGATATCAAACAAAAGTCAGGAAAAACTCTGAGCCGAGAGATTAAGACAGGCAGGTGGCTAGTCCACTGTGTCCAATCTTGAATGACTCAAAGAAAATGCACTTTAAAGGCTAGCTTACAGTATGAGTATTTTGCCCATATTATTGATTACGACTGAACTTTACACTTGACATAACATTGTGTATAAAGTATCAAACATTTCATTTCGAGGAAAACAGTTATTATTTCTCCGTCTCTGCGGCGCTTCCCTGTTCGTCGATGTCATCCTTGTCGACTTTTATACAGCTTAGTCGCTTATCATACTATCATACATTATGTTCTTGCCATCTAACTTTCTTCTCAGTTCTTCTCAGACATCTTGATTGGAATGCATCCTGTTTCTAGTCGCCTAATTTGGTCGTTTCCCGGGTTCCTGATCCATGTAACCGGCTTCGTTGGCTTACTTGGTTGATCGTCCGCATCGTAATCGGTAGGTGGCGGGTTCGATTCCCACACCGCGAGATACCTACGTCGTAAAAAATTGTTTTTAAGCAGCTGCTCGCCTTGCGCTCAGCATAATGGGAACAATGCTAAGACTGGTTGGCCCGGTGTCAGTATAATGTGACTGGGTGAGATATTCGTGTGAGTACTCCGTTTATCTATGTGTGGCAGCACGTTAACAGGTCAAGAGTGCTCCGCCGGCGATGTGACTTAAACTGTGTAGAAGTAGGCATTAAACCATAACATTTGAACGTTTTTTTCTTTATTAAAAAGTTATATAAAGTAAACCACCAGGTCATTTTGAACTGTTTCATTTCCACGGAAGTCAATTTTACGTGCTCTCAGAGGGCTGCTTTTCAGAGGGCTTGAGTTGCCAGTTGATTGGAAAGCTTTTGAGAAAAAAATGTTAGATTTATGTTTCCTCTTTCTTTTACTTGCTGAATTAGAGCCTTTAACTCTTAGATAAGTGGCCTTGCAAAGATTTCTTTTACTTTTGATTTTTTAGACAAATTTTTCCTCTTTCTCATTTTGTGCGGTGTGCGGTCTCTCTGTTCTTGTTCATTTCCATAAATTCTTCCCAGAAAATTTGAAAATTTAGCTATCCAAGACCTGGATATAACTTGTGGGGGCTGGTATTCAACTATTCAAGAAATTATTTGCAATTCCTGGCAGATCCAGCCCTTGGTTTCAGAATCACCAACCCAGTAGACAATTGAAAAATTTGAAAACATGCGTGTAAACAAAAATTTACAACTGTCAAATAAACAACTACTGTCTTTCTCAAATAAGGTTAAGATTGGATGCATGATATTTTGGATTTGCGCATAGAAATAAACTCAATTTGCTTTCAAATGATATATGGCCTAACACTATAGACCTCATTTCAGCTGGCCAGGTGGGGGGGGGGGGGGGGTATAAGGTATCGAAAAACCCTGTAGTCTACCAATAGTGTAAAAATTATCAATTTAGCAGCTGTCCCGTCTTGCATTTGCCATTATGAAAGTATGAGGATATTTCTAGACTGGTTAGTCCAGTCTAATATCAGAGTCATGTGATTTGGTGAAACTTTCAAATGAGCTCCCCATTTTTTTCGATGTAGATAAAGAAGCAGTTAATGAAGAAACATGGTAAGCTTTATGAAACATTAGCCATTAGTCACCTGGTTAAAAATATATATACAAAAGTGTTACATCCAGAGTCACCAAACTGAACATGGACACCTTTTACATCATATAAGAAACCACCTGAAAAAACATAACCGGCATAATATAATGGCTGTAAAAAAAAAAGTAACAAAGACCTTTATGGTAGCTGCACAGTAAGACCCATTATAAACAGAATGAAAAGGAGCAGAGGTGGAAATAAGTGTTCAGTGGTATCTTGAGAGGAGGGAACAGAGGAGTGGCATACAGGGTTTTTCTTGGGTCTTAGCGATAAAAATCAGTCTGTGATTTTTGTTTCTCAGATGGACTTGAACCCACATCACTTCGTTTCAGCACCAGAGCCATGAACACTGAGCCACTGTGTTCGCTTGCTTTAGTACAGGAACAAAATCATAGTGAAGACCAGCCTCATCATTGCCAACAACACTCAACCAAGACTTAAAATGATGCGCAAAACACAGAAAACTAAGCAATCAACCAGAGATCATCATGCCACTACAACTACAACTAAAGACACAAAAACAACCGAATACTGTACCTTCATATGTCTTGAATAAAACTGAGGGACATGAACAGAACTTAGTGAAGATATATTGAGATCCTGAATTTAGAAAGATCATAATCAACACATTGGACTATAATGATTATTTCAGCACTGGGTTCGTGTTGACTGTATGAAAATAATTACCATTATCAGAACAAATTGAAGTAAACGTTAACTTGTGTTAAAGGTAAGGCAGTTTTGTCCCAACAGGGAAGAGTTCAAATCTCTCATCGTTATCCATCTACCATTTTTTCCTCTCTTAAATGGCTTTATCTATTTTTGGTAACTCACGGCTCTACACTGCCAATTTTTTTATCATAGATAACAGTTGGACCAATATCTACCCTTTGACTTATTATCGTTTATCCTGAATATACATTTATAGGCACTTTGAATCATTATTATAGTTGACTTGAAAAATTATCCACTTTTTGCCATTTTCTCTGCATGTGTCTATTGAAAGCTCTCTTATTATTATCAAAAGGGATTGCAATAGCATGATTGTACACGCTGATTTCCTGTTGTTTGTTTCATGCAGGACAAAATTAGAGTCATCTACAGCAGTGAAGGATTTTTTGAGGGTCTTCCAGTAATTGAGGGGGCATGTGAAGCAGTGAAAGAAATGAACGAAATGGACAAGTAAGATGTATTGGATTGAATTTTCAGGTTGATTTTTATTCATCTATTTCTATGTATCATTTTCTTTTGACAGGACTCGGTGACTCAATGGTCATGGCTCTGGCACTGAAACAAAGTGACCCGAGTTTGAGTCTGTCTGGGGACAAAAATCATAGTGGTTTTTATCACTAAAAAAACCCATATGCCACTCACCTGATCCCTGCAACATCAGTAGGTGGGATCTAGAGCCTAGTCCTTTTGGAGATGGACGATAAACTCATGTGCACATTGCGCATGTTGAAGAACCCTTGGCAGTTGGAAATCAAAAAGAGTACACCACAAGGCCACTGTTTGGGCAAAATTGAAGCCCTACCACTACCGCCAAAAGGTTACAATAGGCTGATCACCTGCCTGGCTTAACGGCATGATCCAGAGTAATCCGTCTCAATAAGAGTCGGTCTTAAGATGTAATGGTGAAAGGGTACTGGATAATGAAATGATGAAAAATGATTTTCTTTTGAGATTGGAGGAGGACCTAGGAAAGGGCAGTTAAAAATCAATTCTGAGAAGACGTTGGAAGACATGAAAATAATTGTTTTTTTACTTCTTGTTGATATAAAATGCTACAGGTGACCTGTATAAAAGTATTTCCTTAAAATTCTTCAATTTTAACTCAGTCCCAATAGTCAGTTGATAGGTTTAGACAAGGTCTTTATTTTTGTGTTTGAGGTTTTAAACATTTGCATGTTTTATGAAGTGATTTATGAATGGGACCATCAGTTCTCTTTTTTTTTTATCTCCAGTGTTGAGGTTTTCATTTGTACAAGCCCTATTATTTCTTACAAGTTCAGCTTGAAGGAAAAGGTAATTCTTTTGGACATCACAAGTCACTTGGTCTTCTGCAGTCTTGTCATGTTAAGCTAGCAATCAGACCTGTGTCTTACATGGCATTTAGAGAAGTCACTCCTTTTTTTTTATCAAATTGTTAACTCTCTCATTAAAACATGTTAAGTGAAATGTAATGAATGAATGAATGTAGTGATCATGTGCAGTAAAACTCACATAAGTGTTAACAACTGAGTTACTGAATTGTATGAGTGAAGTCCCCTGAATATGCCTGTAGTGGCTAAGCAGCGTATCTTTGTAAATAAGGCTGCAAGTCCTATCTCAGGCTACATTAAAATTTGTTTGACCTCCCTAGATATACACCTCAATGTGTATTTTCTTTGAGTCATTCAAGAGTGGGCGCAGTGGGCTAGCCACCTGCTTGTCTTATTATCTTTGCTCAGAGTTTTTCCTGACTTTTGTTTAATATCAGATTGGGTTTGTAATTTTTGGCGCATTCTGCTGTCAAACATTATGTTGGGTCCCTGAACTACTTTTGGGTGGTATAAAGGGGAACTGATAAAAAAACAAAACAGATTGTAGACTGCAATACGACTGGAAACAGTTGGTTTAGAGTTTAGAGTGGTACAGTGGAGTGACAGAAATAGACAAAGGCTTTTAGAGAAGAAAAAATAAGTGAGAGATTTGTTCCTTTGATTTGAACCTGTGTATGCTATGACAACACCACCTTGGCAGAGAAAAAAAAGGATTGCTTGCTGATTGAGCTATCGACTACCACTATTTACTGCTGGCTCTCAGTCACTTGGGATGTTTTCTGCTGCTGATGGCATGGTCGTGTTGTCATGGTAGACAAGGGTTTCAATCCGTTATCTTCTGTGAATCTGTGGGTAGTTGTTGAATACAAAGGCCAAAATCACAGAGACCTCAGTATTAAGATAATATAAGACAATTTTCTATTCGCAAAAGAGTCATTTCAGTCTGAATGCAAAACAACAAAAAAAAGCAACAATCTATTATCTTTAAGAATTCTTTAAAAAAAAATTCAAAACATGATTTTAAAGCATTTTATTCCTTGAGCTTTATATCTTACATCTGATAAGCCTTCTAAGTGTCATTTTCTTTTAGTTTCTCAACTTTCTCACATTATCATTTAAGACATTTCAAAGTATGATACATCACACCCGAACTCTTTGCACCATTTTCAGCTGGCATGGTGTACGGCTGTCCAGTCGGCTGGTTGGGGTACGCCAACGACTGCTTCCTCATGAAGAACACCAAGTTGACCTGGATGCAGGCGGAGGTGGCTTGTGGCCAGGAAGGGTCGCACCTTGCTAGTATCAGCTCTGACATGGAAAACAAGTTCATTTCCTCCCTCTTCCCTACTGGTAAAATTGATAACTGTTTTGTTTGTCAAACAACGTTAAGGCTTGATGAAATTGTGGAAAGACAAAGACTGGGCATCTTGTTGAGTTCATCAATAATTGGAAAATTGGAACTCTTTTATTTTTGATAACTTTCCACATCAAATAGCTAAATGAAAATAAGGACCAAGCACTGACCTGAGTCACATGATAACATGAGATAACAATAACTTATGTAAAAAGAGTTTCTGGGTTTGTTTAATGTGAAGCTTTATGGTCTAGTGGTAGTGTGGTAGACTCTTAGGCTTGAGATCATAATGCTCTGAGTTAAATCCATGTTCAGGATTGTGCAAAGTTGAGTCTTTGGAAAAGGTTCTTTACTCTTATTGTTTTACTGTTTATGTTTACAATGTTGTCCCTATCCAAAAAAAATGTACAGGGACATTAGTGGTTGTATGTCTCAGCCTGTTTGTCTGTCTATTTGCACTTTTGGATTGTCTATCTACATGGTTTATCTTATTGATTTGACAATGTCATGCTGAAGAGTAATTTGTCAAAGGGAATATTGAAGCATATCTTTTCTTATCTTACAGTTTGTGATCTGCTCTACTCTGACTGAGAGCTTACCTAAAGCATTCTCCTATAATTCTGTTCCCTCATTTGCTCTTCTTCATTAAAAAACTGTTTAAATGCTATGGTTCAACATTATCAGCACTGTAAAGGTCATATCACTGACAGACTGCTTTGGACAAATTAACATGCTGCCACATAGAGATAATTGGAAAACTCACACTAATATCTCACCAAGTCACCTATGACTGACACTGGGCCAACCAGTCTAAGCACAATTCCCATTATGCCGAACGCCAGGTGGGCAAATGCTAAAAAAAACTAATTTTACAACTTAAGTATTTCACAGCGTGGGATCAAACTTGCCACCTACGGTATGCTCAACTACCTGCACCAATGAATCTGGCCTTCTTTATTTATAAGCTTTTATGGGACAGATCGCAGAGTGGATAAGGTGCCCGCTACATACACAATGAAACCTTGTGGCACAGGTTCAACTCCCACTCTGGACTAAATAACTTATTTTCTTTGGGCAAGAAATCAAACCCCCAATGCTCACTTTGTGGCGCTGCTCTGCTTCGACATCTGGAAAAATCCAAACTTTCTTTGGATTTGACCAAAAAGAATGGGGATCGATGAAGGAAATTTTATTTATTTATTTCTTATTTCATCATAATTGAAATCATGTATAATCCTTATTTAGCAGATAGCTGTACCTTTTTTTCCTTTCCTTTTTTATATGAGCTTCTATATAGTTGTGTACAATTCTCATTCGGCAGAGAGCTGTTCCCTCTTTTGCTCTAAAGTTTCTATATATTCATGTACAATTCTCATTTGATAGAGAGCTGTTCCCTCTTTTGCTCCAAAGTTTCTATATATTCATGTACAATTCTCATTTGATAGAGAGCTGGTCTCTCTTTTGCTCCAAAGTTTCTATATATTCATGTACAATTCTCATTTGATAGAGAGCTGGTCTCTCTTTTGCTCCAAAGTTTCTATATATTCATGTACAATTCTCATTTGATAGAGAGCTGGTCTCTCTTTTGCTCCAAA
>JAUEKY010096159.1:0-10562 GCA_031833965.1 Scyllaea pelagica
GGGGGTATACCGGGACATGAGGATAGGTAAGAGGGGAAAAGAGAGTGAGAGTTCTATTTCATATGAGGGAGATATAACAGCTCGATACAAGACATGGGCAAAGAAGAATTAGAAGATGGATAGGTGGGCGGGTGGATGGATTGATAGATGGGTGGGTGGGTGGGTACGTGGATAAATAAGCTGGTGATCATGGTTGCTCGATAGCTGGCGAATAGATAGATAGATGACAGATATATGGATATGAAAATTAAATGATATTATGATACTAGTCAGACAGAGAAACTTATAACTGTGGAGAGAGGAAGTCATCCTTTCAGATGGCCAGAGACATATTAATTAATACCCCTCAACTTTAAACAACAAACCCCACACCACAACTGCTCACCCCCCCCCCCCCCCACACACACACACACACACACCCACCCACTCCCACCCCCGTTTTTTTTTCTTCAATACACTAACACCCAAACTCACCCTCAAAGCCCGTACTATCCAAGACGCCAAGTATCCGACCTTGACCCTGGCCTGGGTCGGCTGCTGCACTGTCAACCAGTGACGTCACACTGTAACTCCACGCCCTGTCTGAGAATTGCAGACGGCGTTGCGCCGACAATACTTCCGGTTTACAGGACGAAGCAGACGATTCTTCTTCTGCTGTTGCTGTTTTTGGGGCAGCAGATTTAGCTGGAATGAAAAATCCTCCGGTTTCGCTGCCATCGCAGTAAAACTGAAACTTCCCCACAGTACTAAGTTCAACTCCTTGCTTCTCCCCCACTTCTGCAAATCCGAGGAAAGATGGCGAGGTTTGCGTTTGAGTTTCACTTACAGTCTGAGTCTGTGACTTGGTGAAATTTTCACTGCCCCACCTTTTCCTGACGGACTGGTCCATCAATGAAGATGCTGCGGACGGATCTGGATCGTAGACAGATCGTTGGGTGGTGGGTAAGCACGCTAAGGAATTGCTTCTTTGTCCCCGGAATCTTGATGGAGGTTGGGGTGAGAAGTGAAACTGGAGATCTGATGGGTTGGGTTGATGGTGAGTGACTGGATACTTGTAGTTGGGGGTGATTCGATAACGATGCTGTGGAGGCGTGATGTTGTTGACGCTGCTGTTGTTGCTGGTGTTGTTTTGGGGTGATGATGTAGCCGCGGTGTTGGTGGAGTCGAGAGATGAGGTGGAACCTCTCCCGCTTCTGGAATTGGTCTCCTCCGGAAGCGGTGCCAGATTGACGCTGGCACGCGACATTGGCGCGTGGAGGGAGGTGAGGAAGAGGTGGTGGTGGAGGTGGTGATGACTGGAGAAAATGGTGGACGGTTTGGATGAGGGGGACGCTCCGTATCTGAACCCGCCCCTTGTGCGGCTGTCCTCGAGGTGTAGTGGGTAGGGTGGTAGGTGGTGGCCGCCTGTTTGGTAGGGGTAATTGTAAGGGTAACTCGGATGGTCGTGAGAGGGGTATTGCGAAAAGTAAGGGTGGCCTGGATAGGCGTCGTACGACTGGGAGAGGTATCTCTGACTGCTGTCTAGAGAGTGTCTCTGGCGCGGGATATTTTTAGCCCGTTGCACAGGGTCCATTTCAAAGGGGGCGAATGGTGGCGTTGAGAACGGGTGCGGATAGGGGTATGGGTGGGGATAGTTGTGTTGATACTGTTGATGGTGGTGGTGGTGGTGGTCGTCGTAATAGCTGCTGTCCGTGGTCGGTTGCCGGGGTAAATCCATGCTGGCAGCGTGCTTGAGACTCGGATGGGGGAAAGCGGGACGAGTTTGGTGTCCGGTAAAGCCAGGGTGGGCGAACTGGTCGTCGCGCCGAAAATGGAGACCGCCTGGTGTGTCGAAACTACGAGAGCATTCCCACTCTTTTCCAAGAAACGGGGACCGTTCTTGGAAAGACCTTGATTCTCCGTAATGAAACGGTGTTGCGATGGACGCTCTTCTGTGAGGAATGTCAACATTCTGTGAACGTGTCCCGAAGGATTGGTCCATTGTTAAAGGGGGACTTGGAGATCTGCGACAGCTGACATCCCCAACACGCTCATCAGTGTCGTTGGTGCTGATTTCCGATATGCCAAGACTCTCTGAGGTCTGCGCTTCGTTGAAAGAGCGAGACGTCTCGAGCGCACGTGCCGCTGAAATACGATGGGGCGGAGTAGAAGAAGAGATGGCATCTGAGGAAATGGAGCCTGATATCATAGGGGGTGGAGGCAGAGGAGGAGGGGATGCGAACTTTCGGTTCACTGCATCCGTCTCCCCCTGGCGTTTGCCGATGGAGGCCGGGGAGAACAGCTGTTTCCCTGCGTTCTCCGTACGCCTGTCTACTTTGGCGTATACATCACCAGGCGATTCAACAGCAGCAGCAGCAGCAGCGGACGGAAGATTCTGCCCTGGACTGTGCTGCATGGGATAGTGCTCCTTCACGGGGCTGGCGAAGGAGCGCCTGAGACGAGCACTGGTCATACCCATGGCGATTTTGGCTCGCGTCTTGGCTCCTGTTTCCAAAGACGTCAACGAATTTGTCCTCGGTCTCATGTCCAGTCGCAAACTCTCCAGATCTAGGCTTATCCTACCCCTGGGTTCGTTTGTATCCACCCTGCTCTTATCCTCGTCGTTGAAGAGAGCGTTGCCCCCCGGCAGAAGGTGGAGGCTATCCATACTGACGCTCCTGTCAAGGATTCCTTTCTGGTCAGGACTGACCTCAGGCGAGTCGAATTCTTCCGTCGGGGTTCGAAAGCCTGTAGCAGAATAGGATTTAGCCACGTCCAGGGGATAGGAATAGTCCGAACCCACACGGGCCAATGAAAGTTCTCCTTGACTGTGGATTTTGGACACCTGCTCCGCGAAGCTTTCTGATGGCTCCGGTACGTGACTCGGCGAAGGCCAGTCGTCATCCAGGGTATCCAAAAGACTGTTCTCCGACAACGACAGATCTCTGTACTGGGAAGCGGCGCCTCGTCTCCGACTTATTTCCCCAATGGAGCCTTCGGACGAGCTCAGCTCTTTGTTCAAATTCGTTTTGGGTTTGAAGGCTTTCTTCTTCCGCGGGGTTGTGAAGGAAGAAATCCTACTGTTCGATCTCTGGCTGTGTCCAGTATTGATGTTGCTGTTGGTAGTGGAGGAGGAGGAGGAGGCGGCGGTGGACGTAGCGCTGCTGGTGGTGGCGCTGTTTCCTTTACGAGACGTCCTCGAAAAATTCCAGGGAGCGGACAGTTTCCCGCCGAAAAGAGCCCTGGATACCTGACGGAGTTTAGAGGCAGAGGAGAGAGTGGAGGAGGGAGAAGGCTGTCTCTCTAAACTGTCAGAGGCGTAGCTAGGGTTGGTGATTTCTATGGAGTACCTCTCCGCGATAGGATCCAGGCGTGGGGTGTCTTTCGTTTTGGTCCCTCTGGGGGAATTATTTTGCACAGGCTTACTGTTCGCAAACGCTGTTGAGATGGTATCCTTCACTTGTGAGAAATTTCGATTTTCGGAGACAACGACTCCTGATTTTTCCCTGTTTTGAGCGTTTCGCTGACTTTTCTCCGTGTCTCGTCCCTTGGGTTTGGAGGGGGAGGGGGCGGTTCCCGCGGCCTGGTGGTAGCCGTGGCTGGGTGGGGTGGAGGGGGGCGGGTTACCTTGATTCAGCACACGCGACGAAAAATCGATCTTCTGGCGGGCGGAGGAACTGCTTGCCTGTTGACCTTGAAACTGTGGAGTTGTTGACGATAACAAAGATGATGATGATGTAGCTGACGATGACGACGACGATACCGGTACTGGCCCGCTGGCAGATGGGGACGATAACGAAACCTTTGACTTAGAACTAGGCACACTGTCTTTCAATGGCTCACAGCAATCTTTACCACTTTTTTCGTTATCCCCTTTCTCTTTCTTCTTTTTCTTCTTGCTCATTTTACTTTTCTCCTTATTGTCCTTTTCTTTCTCTCTCCCTTTATCTCCTTTGTTGGATAGTTTCGCCCTGCGGGGAGAGAGCGACAGCCGATTGCTGCTGCTGCTCTTGTTGTTGTTAACCTTCACTCGTCCATCTTTATCAACGGCCGCATCTACTACATCTCCCTCCTCGCCTCGGCCAGGGGAAACGACTCTCGTATTCGCCCCTGTGACGTCAGCGGTTACGCGGGTCACCAATTTGCCTCGCTCGTCAACACACCATCCATCACGGCGACCGCCACACCTGTCAGGGCTATTGACAGGAGTAACATCGTTATCAGCCGCCGCCTGGCCGCCACGGCAGACCCCCAGATCCACCCCGCTCTTCACATCGTTGCCGTTAAGACTATGATAATCCTCACACTTTGCGAAATTTCCATCACCATAAACCTCCCGGCTTGCACTTCCTTCGACAGAAATACTTTCAGTATCAGCACCAGCAGTCACCACTCCTTGGGCAGAAGTAGAAGAAATAATAACGGCTGAGGTAGTAGCTGTAGCAGCAGTCTTCGTATTGGCAGGTTGGTTGCGACTGCTCTTATCGTCCTTGCCCTCAACACTTCGACTCCCACCGTCCCCAAAACACCTTGTTGTCGTCTCGTCACTTCGACCCGGTGAGAGCGGGGCGCCAGCCCGCTGTCCGCTTAGCTCCTCGCTGTCACGAAATGTGCCACCACTTTCATCACACGCGAAGGGGGCACCACTGCTCAGCCCCCCGCCCACCTCATTGACACGACATGCCAGCTCTAACCTTTCAAATTCCTCGCTGCTGGGCGAGTAACGCTTACCCGCCCCATTATCGTCATCACCATTATCATTATCATTATCATTACCCCTGCCAGCCTCCTTGCACCCAGCTCTCGTAGTAGGCACGTCTGGCATATCATGATTATCATTTCCCAACCGGCCCGATGAGGTTTTGGTAACTGCAGTGTCGCCGCGCTCCACGTTGCTCTCAAACTCATTTTCAAAATTGTCGCTATCATAGGCGTAATTTCTGGTGCATGATACATTCCTGTGTTCATGTCCTCTTTCCTCGCCATCTCTCTTTCTCATTTCTGGCACCGCCTCACCGCTTCCTTCCCCGGGGCCATACCGTGAACCCATTGTTCCTACGGTAAGCGGTTTACCATCAACGGCTGATGAGAAGCTGGCAGTGACCGCCCCCTGGTTGGACGGTCCAAAGCCGTCCATGACCGTCGCCGCAGTTGCCCCTTCTCCTTTGCCCGCTGTCCAATCTAATTGACCATGAGATGACCGCATCGCGTGATCAAACCGTCCATCCTCTCCAACCTTTCCGCACTGTTCGAAAGCTGGGTTGAAATTATTTCTCGTGTCGTTGTTACAGAAATCTAAATTCCCTGCAACCTCCCCTCGTCCTCCAATTGCATCTTTCTCTCCGCTGACTTCAAACACCCCGCAGCTCTTGCCGACGTAATCGGGGGGAATAACAGAGTGTTCTCCCCCTGCCCTGGCAAACGATTTGGTGCTGGTAGCAGGTGTGAACGACTGGTCATCCTTTCCAGTACACACGACAGGAATGCCGTCTTCGTTTGAATGTTTGGTATGTGTGTGTAAATAACCCTGCGAGATTTCCTGACATCGCCCTTTGTCGGGGGGCTGAGAAATGGCCATGTAATTACACGTGTTTGCTTGAGCGGGGACGGGTGACCTGCCTGGTGACACGGCCAGATTACAGTGGGGCTGGGGGTGAACGTGTAACGGTTGCAATGGGTGATCCGTTTCGCTTGACGTCGCCTTTTCAAAGAGAGGCTCCGGGTTCAAATGACTACTATTTTTATGACCCCCGTATCTTGTGTTGTTTTTAGTCCACTTAAAACTGTGAGAGGTGATGGGGGATATGGTGGAGATGTTGGACGCGCGGTCGAAAGACGCTCCGCTGTTACACGTGTTGTATCCGGAGTCCGTGGTGGCGGTGGCGGAGGTGTTGGAGAGGGTGCGGTTGAACGAAAAGTCTACGGGCACTGTTGCGACCATGTCGTTCGGTTTGGCGTGAGCCGCTGAGACGGTAGATGGCGCTTCCGTAGATGATTGCAAAATGGCGGATGAAGAAGAGACTAGAGATGTTGGAGCCCCACCGTGAGTATTGGCAGACTCCTGACGTGGATTGAATGCTGCAGTGCTATGACTAAGTGGGGAGCCTTCCTCCAGAATTGGCTGTCTCGTCACGGGGGTAGCCGTCTGATTATCGATTCGGGTACAGTCCATGGTCACACTCATGTCCAAGCTCCGCCTTTTGAGGTGATCTCTCTTCTGCCCGCTGACCATGCGCCGCCGCTTGACAGCATTGCCGTCGAACCTAATACTCCCGCCCGTCTCCAGCGTCATACTCTCGCACAGCGACATCTGCGACAGAGGCGCTTGTGAGGTGCACGGTCTCGTAAGGGTCAAAACACCGTCTGCAGAGGACGGTGGGAGAGGGTGACTGTTCTGTGAAGACGCCGATATTGCTGAAGACGTGACGGAACCTCCTCGAATAGGAATGGTGGATGAAGAGTAAGGGGTTGCATCGCACTGCCCGGAATTGCTTTCCTCCAGTGTAAAATCCCCATTTCCAGAGGAAGATGAATTTTGACTAACACTAACGTGAAGAGTTCGACTTGACTTGCTTGTCGTGGGCTCCGACGTGGCCATGGTTTCACCAGTAGTCACTGGAGCCCTGGAGTTGACGAGATCGGGAGCGTGTAAACGCCTGTTGCTGCCAAACTGACTAGAATTCAGAGTCCTACTTCTAAAACTACTTCGTGGGGAACAGTCTATACTGGCATTGTCTATGAAATTCCCCCGGATGAGATCATCACCAGCCTGAACGCGCTTACTCGTTTCCGGACGGTTTTCGTCCGTTTTGTCTGTAAATGATCCTTCAGGCTCAACACTAGAATTTGAGTTTTTGGAACTGAGCAACACTTCACCCGGTTCTTCCGGATTAACTGGTTTATTTTTTAGTCCGCCCACACCCACAGGCTCCACATCAACTGACGAGGACGGGGCATCAGAGTAATTAGCTGACCTCTGACCCCTAGCCTGATGCTTGGGTGAGTCATCAAGCGTCCGAATTGGAATTGACACGGGATTTCCAGAAGTAGCTTTAGAATCTACAAACTTACGACTAGATTTTGACAAGTGTTCGTCCCGAGAACTGGACTTCTTTTTACTCGATTTCCTATCGCCTCCGGCATCACTCTCGTGTCTGCGAAGAAGATGCCCAGGCGGCTGCTGACTGAGATTGTCTTTCCCGCTTTGAGCATGGGCTTCCGCTTTGGTTGATTTGAAAAAGTCCTCGTTCCGGATCCAGATCCTGGTATCATCCGAAGGCGCCTCGTTCCGGGCACGACCTCTTCTGTACACGGGGTGGTAGTCCATGAAATCAGGCTCGTCACCTGTCCCACCGCCGCCACTACCATCGTAGCTCCTCACCAAAGCGGAAGAGTCCTCGCCATCCACGGGGTCGCCCTCGTTGCTGTTCTTCGGGGTCAGCACCACCCTGGAGGCAGGGGGATGGCCTTTCCTCCACGGCTTGACCCCTTCGGACAAGGACAAGCTGCGCTCGCGCATCGACCGGGGCATTTCCGGCGTACCCGCGTCCTTGACCCCAACTGCCGACTTCCGGCGAGAGGCGGGGCCCTGAAAGGACCAGCTGCGGCTTCTCCCCGTGCCATCCCCGGTGTAGTCCCCGTCATGTGATGACGTCACGGAATGGCCCTGTTTGTTTCCCATGGTGCATCGGAGAGTCTCTCAAATTCGAATCTCTGAGTGGGAGAGTTTACGTTTTCTCATCGCTGCAGATATCTTTTTCTTATTCTGTTATAATCCTCCTAGGTTTTGTTGCATCATAATAGCGGCTCTGGGACGCTCTTCTGCTCTAAGATAGATTTGTGTCGTTCTTGGTTATAATAGAGGATGTGATCATAACACGCAAGAACAAAATCATATGGAATATAAAACAGTCGATATTCGAAAGCATCAATGCATTAAAAAAATGGCCACCTTCATGAAATATGCAGTTCCAATGATTGCGATTACCTCTTTTCTTGCCAAGTCTCTAATACAAAAATAAATATGTTCAATCGTATACATCAAGTACATGTGTTCCTTTAATAGATTCGAAAGGAATTCAACAACAAGTCCGAGTCTAATCAGAGTTGTTCTTTTACGTCGTTTGTTCACCCAACACCTTGTTTTGGCCTTTTTTTTTCCTTACTTCTACACGTCCACAGAACCAAAGCCAAAGAAGTAAAGAGTAATGTCTGTTTGCGCCTAAACCAATGGAAAACGTAACTTCCCGCTACAATTGGTTGGATTAAGAAACAACATATGAACTCTAAAATACCAACAGTGGCTTATACACACAGACTTGGCAAGGAGAAACTAAACGTCTTGAGAAATGGGACCGCTACCCTAACAGTGTAGTCACGTACCCAAACAAGAAATCATATACATATAACTCATAAGAACAAAGTGCACTATAAGATTGTTATGTTTGATGAGAGTCAAAATGGCTTCCCTCTCCCTTTTTTGCCAGGAGTAGTGCTTGAGAATAGCTTGCTGCCTAATCCCCAGGGCGTGAGAAATTCTGACTGAAAGCGCGACGGAGGGGGATTATCCGTTTTTATTCTCGTGGATGTAAAAAGGCCACGGTGATAAAAGGAATATCCTCCTCTTTTTAAAAGGTCACGATTTTAAGAATAGAGAGATTACATTACGGTTTCAGTACTCTCCCCTTTCATGGGGAAGGAGGTCGTTTTACTTGTCAGCCAGTAGAAGGAAATAGAAGCCGAGGCTTGCTGATGCAGACGGCTGGGCTGTGCTGGCTTCACGTGAGAGGCTGGGACAGGGGAGATGACTGGCATAAATTGAAGGCAGCAACGACGAGTTTCCACAGTTACGTCCCTTGCTTTGTCCACGTCCTCTCGCCTGGACTGCGCACCGATTCCGAGTAGTTGGTTAGGTTAATGGAATCGATCGCTGCTTCTCCTTCGTTCTGTTGTAATCGATGACGTCATCAAAAGTCGAGTAATCCGTCCGTTGATTGAAAAGGGGGAAAACTGTGCCCATAACGTTACACATTCATGGGTCATGTTATTTCAGTTCACTCGGTAGATTAAAACATGAGAACTTGACACATTGTGGAGAGTCTCGGAGCATAGTGGGTCTAGTATATAAATCAGTTCACACACAACTCAACTTAAACACGTTTTCGAAAAGAAAAAAAGTCCTAGACTGTGTTTGTTTTTGTTTTGATTATTGTTTCTTCACTCAGATTTCATATGTGTCCCTTGTACACAATACAATTTAGCATAGTGGCATTCCTCAGTTCATGATGTGTGCTAAAAGGTTCACAGCAGAAAAGTGTACATGTTTGTTCATCAACCCTGTACCAAGAAAATAATACATGATATCATAATGCGTTGATTCAAACTAACCCTGGCCGTTATACTATCAGTTTTCTAAAAGTGATAATAGTTTTCTATGAAAAAGAAAAAAAAACCCACAAAACACGTAGTAATTCGCGTGTTTACGATATCTCTATATTATTCTCTTTATCTAAGAGTTAATAGTCACTGATTTTCAATACACCACCCCCATCTAACTTCCCCTCCTCCCCCATTTTTCTCCTTATTCTATGTTTATGTCTATCTAGCTATCTATCAATCGCATTATGTGTGTCTGTCTCTCTATCTTTATACCTGTCTGCCTATTTATCTCCCTCATTGCGTTGCCCTTATTTCTCATTGGGCCCGAGATGGCAAGTGTGAACGAAAGAGTAGTAAAAAGAAGATAGAAAACTACAACTTTACATTGTATTTATCTTTGCTTCTATATCATTACATAATAAGGGGCATAAAATACAATTTTGGTCACGGTATTCTCAGAAAAAGCACAGAAGAGCATGAGCAAAAGAGACGGATACTGACGTAATAGCTAATGGTCCGATACTGTTACTCGGAGAAATATTCACATCAAAACGAAAGACATGAAGGGAAAGGATGAAAAAAGAGAGTGGGGGAGAAAGAATAGAAAAATGAAAGGAAGACACCTACAGTTATACATATACACGCACACGAGCACACACACACATACACACAGACAAACAAATTAACAAACAAACAACAACAAACGGGATGAGGGAGAGGGGGGTTTGATTCGTTAAAATGTGTTTAGTTTTAAAAGCTGAATAGGTAAGGAACAAAAGAATACAACAAACTTCGAACTAAGCCCCACCCCATTCCACCCCCACTCAAACCCATTGACTTCTATATTACAGAAGTCAATTCCCCAACCCCTGCCCCTTAAATAATTAACGTAGAAGCCAGTTTAAAACGTGACCTCACAAGCAGACGCCTCGTTGGAGAGAGACACGGCATTTCGTGGTCTGATTAAAACATCGGCCTGACATCTTTAACCGATTGGTTCACACGTACTACACATAGCCGGCATGGTTCCGTTTTGTTTGACAGGGAGCACAGATATCATCACGCACAATCCTACCAGAACATCGATTTAAAACACGCATTTACAGCAACCTTGACACCAGCACACAAACACACACACACACACACACACTCACACACACACACACACACACACACACACACACACACACACACACACACACACA